>BQNB010010052.1:69506-85047 GCA_026074375.1 Tanacetum coccineum
AGATAGTTACTTTCTTTCTGATTGAGTCATCAATTCATATACTAGACCAAAATTGATATCCAGTTGACACAAGCTTGACTCATTTAGAATCTCGCAAGTTACCTACCGCAGAGCTGTTTGATGTTGACTCTGGAAGGATTTCCATTCATCACTGTGAGTACTAAAGAGTATCACTCTAAATGTTCTAGCAATTACCACAAGGATAATGCGTAGGACTCTTTGATACCAAATGTTGTATAATGATGTACGAAATTTTGTATATTGGAATTCGTGTCCTAGTGAGATTTTTTATTGATCTCGATGGCTATAGACTCTATAAGTGCACATTTGTTATTTGGTAATCGGAGGCTGAAGCAGACTGCCACCTTTTCAATATCTACGATCTCGGAGTGAGAAAGTCGATAGAAGTGTGTTGATCTCCATGAGAAATGAAACAAACTTCTTTTGAGAGAAGCCTGGGTAGCTGGGATGGGTTGCGCTTTACATCACTGGGTCCATGATGACTTGACTTCAATACCAGAATCAACAATGTGATTACCGATAGATTATGCATTGACCCAGGGTCTGCCAAAAGTTGTATGGAGGGCTTCTTTCTTTACACCATTTATCCTTACATTTATTTTTAATTCTTTAACCCTTTCAATGTTAAGCCAAGGCATCCTCATTATCATCTTGTTGGGTTTGTTCTGGTGATAACTCATGCTTTAGATAACATTATTCCCATTCTTACTTTACTCATTTTTTCAATCATACCTGAGGACTTATACTCTATCTAATGGAGTGTCCCTGGGTAGATTATAACAACCCATAATTTTCATAAATGTAAATATCCATCTATTAAGTTAGATGATGTACAATCTATTAGTTATATATGAACTCATCTTTTTCAGGGAAATTTTTCGCTTTATTACATTGCATTACTTACTTTGCCAATATCTCAATATGCAACATTTCTTGCATAACTAAAGTTAACGGGCTCAGGCAACCTACATATGTGCATCATATTATGAAAGAGTTTTGCACATGCGAGGTCGAGAACGCACTTATATTCACACGATCTTATCCATTAACAACGAAAAGAGAAATCTTTTTGATCTTGATCTATTCAAATAAAACATTCAAAGTTTTGTAGCTCAAGTCAATGGTTTGTAATCATATATCAGATTGTAACCCGTGCTTTAAATAAAAGGAAAATGTACGTTTCAGTGCATTTATCCTTAACAACGAAAAGAGAAATCTTTTCGGTCTTGAGCTATTCAAATAAAACATTCAAAGTTTTGTAGCTCAAGTCAATGGTTTGGAATCAAATGTCAGATTTCAACCCGGTCTTCAAATAAAAGGGAAGTGTACGTTTCAGTGCGCTTTATCTTTAAAAGAAGAGAAATCTTCTTTGTCTCGAGCAATATTTTATCAACATATTTTCAAAAAGTGTGCTCGGACAGCTATCACTTCAATTATATTTCAGCTTAGGACTCGTTCTTCAAATAAAGGAAAGTGTACATTTTTTGTACATTTATCCTCGCAACGAGAAGTTTACAACTTCTCGGACTTGAGCTATTTCATAAAGATATTCCAAATCTTGAGCTCAAGTAAAATGATATTCCAAAGTTTGAACACAAATTTTCAAGAGTTATTCAAAAGGGATTTTCAAAATCTTTCAACTTGTGTTCAACACTCCCTTTCTCGGTTAATCATTTGTTATATTTTTGAGGGGGAGTATAAAGGTAAAAGCTTTGAACAAATGAATAGTAATTGATTCAAAAGGAGTTGGTGTCAAGTATTGGTTATAATACGATAAGTGTGCAAAATGGTGAAATTGTGTCCGGTACGACCGTTTATCCATTCCCTGAAATTAACAGGATGAGATTGAGCAATCTACCTGACCATAAACAAACGTTTAGAAATTAATATACTTTGACGCAACTATTTTTCAAATTTGTTATTACAAAAGTTATTCCAAATCATAATCATGCTATATCCGTTTTCTCCCATGTGTTTTTAAAATCTCATATAGCTATTTTAATACACATTGATATCAAAAATATCATTTGGTATGCTATTTTTGAGGGGGAGAAAATTGGATTAAAATGTGATCAAGAAAGATAAATGCTTAAGTGTGTGGAATATCAAAGTGATCTAAAAGACTCAAAGTGCAATCAACTCTTTCCTCCATGTGCAAAATAATTTTGAATAATTTTGAATATGATGCACATGTGTAGGGGGAGTATTTCTCAAAAGTGAAACTTTCAAAGTGTTAAATGTTTTGATTTATATCAAACACTTTGATTGATTTTCAAATGGTTTTATGGTTTTGATCTTAAATACCCATCAACCAACTACCTTATAATGATCAAAGAAGATATATGGTAGTAAGGTTAGGTATTATCCCATGATCCAACCAGAACTGGAGGGATCTACCCAGGGACATTCCATAGATAGAATATAGGTCCTTAGGTATGATGGAGTAGAATGTGAATGGGAATAATGTTAACTAAGGCATGAGTTATCATCGGAACAATCACAACAAGATGATAATGAGGACGCGTTAGTTTAACATTGAAGGGGTTGAAGAATGAAAAAGAAATGTATGGATAAAGGGTGAAAAGAAAAAGCCCTCCACAAACTTGAATGCAAAACCAGGTCAATCTTAATCTATCGAATATCACACAGATGATATTGGTAATTGAAGAAAGACAAACATGGACCCATTGATGCAATGCACAACCCTCCAGACCACCAAGATTCTCTCAAAAGAATTCTGGTTTCATTGTCACGGAGATTAAATGCATAATCTATTGACATCTCACTCCGAGATTGTTGATATTGAAAAGGTGGCAGTCTGCTCCAGCCTCCGATCACTAAAACCAAAAAGCACTTATTGAGTCTAGAGCCAAAAGAGATCAAATCATAAATCTCACATAGGACACAAAAGTACATTTGTATTAAACATCAAGTACAAAAAGGTACAAGAGTCGTTTATATGGTCTATGCGACATTGGCATGTCTTTGTGACATTGCGCGGAACATTCAATAGTGATACTTAAGTAAAGTATTCACAATGATGAATGGAAATCCTACCAGTGCTAACATCAAGCAACGTTGGAATCGAAGGATCACTATTTGAAAATGATTGGTTTAATGATTCACTTTAGTGTTAACAGTAATCAAAGTGATCAGTAGTTATCGTGTTTTTTCAAAATTAGTTTTCGAAAAACAAAACAACATTTCCTTGATATAATCAAGTGAATGTTGATTACCAAGTTACTTTATGATGTCACAATATTGATAAGGGGAGATTGTTGGAATTGAAGTTAGTAGTTGACTCTCATGCTTAGACCGCACTCCACACATGACTTCACTATTAAATATTTAGGCGTAACATGATTATGATTATGGTTAATGGTCATCAAATGCAATCAGGGGGAAGAGAAGTGTTCAAGCTGGATATTTCGATAGAGTGCAACATTTAGGGGGAAGAAATGTGAAGTATGTGTATACGAATGGTTGTTTATTTGGGGAAGCAATGGGGGGGGAAGAACATCAAAACAACATCTCTTACCTTTAGAAACAAGACAACCGTCCTAATTCATAACCTTTTTTCTCATACTCAAAGTTCAAATATCACTTCCGCAACACTGATAAATCAACAAACTTCTCAAATCCCCATATTGTGATCAGACAAAATGTTATCTACATGAGGAAGATTGTAAGCTGTAAAGAAAGTATGAGTATGTTAGTTAGAAGCTTTAAAAGATAAATCAAGATGGATTCGCGGTAAAGAATGATAACATGAAAAGATCTCAAAGGCAAAGGAAAAAGATAATGAAAAGATAAAGATCAAGATCACAAAGCATGAATTGGATACGAGACCCACTTTACACAACAAACTCAAGACAAACAAGCGTTAAAGTTCAAAGATCAAAGTCACAAGAGAGATCTCAATGAAAGTTTAAAGATCAAAGTCACAAGAGAGATGATCATCCTTTAGGGGGAGATTTGATGACGAAAAAAGGAAATGCTATCAATTAAAGCAATCAAAGATATGTTTTCAATACTGGGTGTATATCAACGTAACCCAAATATCGCATTTGCATTCAAATTATATTACTTAAACCTATGGATTTCACTCAACCTTTGTGTTGACTTTTTAGCATGTTTTATCTCAGGTAACTAATGGCACGGAGTGGCGAGGACATGAAGATGGAAAAACCGTTATCATTCAAACTTTATTGTATAGATTTTGGGAACCTCTCATTTGTAAAAACTCTGAAGAAATAATGAATGATAACTTATTTTCAAAAACAACTCTTTTTGATTCATTTTCTATGATTATGACTGTTGTACCTTGAAGTAATACCCCAGATTAGCTTCCGCTGCTATATGTAAAAATGGGGGTGTTACATAGATCCCTCCAGTTCTGGTTAGATCATGGAATAAATATACCTAACCATAACTGCATTATGACTCCTTGAGAAACAACAGTTGGTCGGTCTTTGGGTATTGCCATCAAATCTATAATCCATTTGAAAAATCAATCAACGTGTTTGTGAAATCATTTGACACATTAAGTGTTTTCAGAGTTACCAAAAAGCTCCCCCTACACATATGTATCATATTATAGAAGAGTTTTGCACATGAAAGGTTGGGAACACACTTATAGATTAAAGAACGTATCCACATAAGCTTTATTGATCACTTTTTAATCACTATTATGTGGTGACAATTTTTGAAATATTAGTGAATTAAAAAACAAGTTAATATTCAGTAATTTACATGAGTCTAACTAAGTCTTGGGAGAACAAGAGTGCATACAGAATGAATTTTATTATTATACTCCCCTTCAATAATAGATTAGAGTGAAAACTTGGAGTAGGAGTTTGTTGAGCACATAATTTTGAAAAAAAATTAATTTTCTTGAAAATATCTTAAAAATTGTGCTCAACAAGAAAATCTTTATCTTATTAATTATCATTTTCTTGGTGCTTCTCTTGAGCATTCACAAACTTGGAATGATTGTATGACATTGCTCAAGACCGAGAAGATTTTAACTTCCCGTTGTTTAGGATAAATGTACATAAATGAACATTTTTATTTCTTTGTAGACCGAGTCCTAAGCTGACATTTACTTAGAAGTCATAGAGAAAAATTTGAAGAGACATGTTGAAAAACTTTTGAAACTCTCGCTCGAACTTCATTTACACACACGTGTCAATATTAATCAACATTTCTAGGTGCATTAATGTTATCGATTGTCAAGAGATATGTCAGAGAAGATTATTTTTGGTATGTTTGAAATTTTTTGATTTTGTATTTTGCTTTTATAGGTTTATATTTTTATATTTTATTTTCTGATAAATATATACAAAGAATTACTGTGATTTTGCAAGACGTTCAAGCTCATGTGGAGACAAACTGCACATACCAAGGCGACGAACCAAATTGTTAAACCTATCCACTGGAAGGGATTTGGTGAAGAGGTTGGCCAATTGGTAATCAGTCTTGACAAAATACAGTTTAATCGTACCCTTTTCCACGTGGTCCTTTATGAAATGGTAGCGGGCGGTGATGTTTTTTGTTCTTGAGTGTTGGACCGGGTTGCAGGATATGGCTATGGCTGATTCCGAATCACAATAGATAGGATTGTTGAAGTGAAAGCCATAATCTGTTAACTGTGTCCGCATCCAAATGACTTGGGCACAACAAGTAGATAGAGACACATATTTTGATTCCATGGTTGACAGTGCCATACAGTCTTGCTTTTTTGATGACCAGCTCACCAACTTTTTGCCTAAGAATTAAGTACCACCGGAAGTACTCTTGAAGGTGTCTTTACATCCCACATAATCAGCATCTAAAAATCCGGTTAGTTCAATACCAAAATCCTTCGTATACCAGAGACCCATATTAATGGTTCCCCGGAGGTAACGGAAGATCCTTTTAACCTCCTTGAGGCACTTCTCGGTTGGCTTAGCCTTGTACCGAGCACATAAGCAAGTAGCATCAACAATGTCCGGTCTGCTTGACGTGAGATACATTAGGGCACTAATCATGCTATGATATTTTCGTTGCATCAACTAGAGTCCCATTCTTGTCAAGGTCAAGCTTGTCTTTGATCTCTATTAGAGTTCCAACGGGATCACAAGTTTCTATTCCATATTTTTTAAGGATTTCTAACATGTAGTTAAACTGGTTTATAAAGATGCCATGAGGGGGGGGGGGGGTGGTTAACTTGTAAATCAAGGAAAAACATCATTTCCCCTACCATCGACATTTCGAAGTGGCTTTTCATAAGGTCAAAAAATAATAGATTATATCTAGGGTTTGTAGATACAAAGATAATATCATCTACATAGACCTGTACCACTAAGATGTCATCGTCGAAGCGTCTTATAAATAGCATAGGATCAATAGTGCCTTTGAAGAAGTGATTATGTAGGAGAAACTTTAACAATTCGTCATACCATGCCCTTGGTGCTTGCTTTAACCCATATAGAGCCTTCTTTGACTTGTTGACATGGCTTGGATGGTCATCATTAATGAAACCTTCAGATTGACACACGTACATGTCTTCTTTTAACGTACCATGCAAGAAAGCAGTTTTCACGTCCATTTGAAACACGATGAACGATTTATGTGCAACATAAGCCAAAAGAAGGATTCTTCGAAATCTATTCCTTCCTCTTAGCGGTACCCTCTCACAACCAGACAAGCCTTATTTTTAATGACCATGTTCTCTTCATCGACCTTGTTTTTGAATAGCCATTTCAGAGTCGGAGGAACTAACTCCCATACATTAAGTTGTTTGAACTGAAAAAGTTCTTCTTGCATAGAATCAATCCATGCAGGGTCTTTCATAGCCTGTTTGACATTTGATGGTTCCATAGTGCTTACAGTTAGGGCGTACATGCACATGTCTCCATTAATTCTCAACTTATTTCTTATCAAAACTAGTCATAAGGGTTCTCCTATCACTTGTTCCAAAGGGAGATCCTTAGTCCACTAATATTCATGAGGGTATGGTTGATAAAAGGTATGCATGTTCGATGGATCCGCATAGTGAGAAGAGGATTCAACAGAATCTGTAGATGGAGTAGCAAAAGGATTTACAAATGTATTCTCATCGAGCATAGCATTTAAAGAATTGTCAGCAACAGTTTCAGGTTAGAGTAGAACTTGATCATCTTGTTGCTGGACACATTGTTGTTGTGGTTCGAGCTTGTCAACATCCTGTGAAGAGTTTGGAATATCTGCCGCTTGAGAAAATGAATTGGTTGGAGTTGATGCGGTGTCTGTTGTTGTTGTAGTTGCCATAGGGGTTTGAAGAACTTGATGTACTTGAGCAGAAGGAGAAGTTCTTGTTGCAGCTGACGGTTGACCACCAATATAATCATCATACATAGCTTCAAATAGTTGATCCAAATCATGTTCAGTTGGTTTTTGAGATGTTATTGCTGACGGAGCATAAGTAAGATCGAGTCCTGAACTGATTTGTCAAGAAGTTATGCTTTGAAGCTCGGGTTTGAACTGCGTTGTTTAAAATCCATTGTTAAAAGATCATCAAAAGTGACGTTCATTGTCTCCAAGATCTCCTTTGTCCTTCGGTTGTATACTCTATAAGCACAGGAATTAGAAAAGTAGCCAATGAAAAATCTAATATCACCTTTTGCACCAAGCTTTCCAAGATCTTCTTGATCATTCTTAGGATAGCAAAGAGCCCCGAATAAATGTAGAAAGGATATATCTGGTTTTCTGCCATTAATAAGCTCATATGGTGTTTTGTCAAATCGACAGTGAATGATGGAGCAGTTTTGAGTGTAGCACGCAGTTGCAATTGCCTCAGACTATAAGAATAACGGAGCACACAAAAAAATCAACATTGTTCTAGCAGCCTCTACTAACGTTCGATTTCTTTGTTCCACGACTCCATTTTGCTGAGGAGTTCTTACAGAAGAAGATTGGTAAGAGATGCCAACACTGTCAAAGTTTTCTTTAAGCACTTGATTCTTGAATTTTGTGCCATTGTCGATTCTTACAATAATCACTGGAGCTTGTAAAAGGACTTCAATTTTCTTCAGGAAAGTCTCAATCACTTTTGGTGCTTCATCCTTGATCTGAGAAAGTGAACCCATGTGTAACAAGAGTAGTCATCCACTATCACCAGAATATACCGCTTCCTATTTATGCTTTTGACTCTTATTGGACCACACAAATCTCTTCTTAGAATTTGGAACAGGTTTGGGTGGGTGAGAAGCCTTTTTGCTTTTTCCTTGCTCACAAGAAGGACAAAGATGTTCTTTATGATATTTCAATTTTAGAAGACCGGTGATGAGATCATTTCTGGCAAGCACTACTATAAAAAAGGCTATAAACATCCCCTCATAGAGACTGGTTATAGAAAGACCAGTCTCCAAACTAAAAAACAAGCCAGGGTGGAAATAACAAAAACCAGTTTTGAGAAAAAAAAACCCAGTGTCTGTTATCTAAAACACATGAAGACTGGTTCTTTTTTTAAAAACAGCTCTTTATTACATGTCAAAGAAACCATGTTTAAATGTGATCAGTTGGGCTTAAAAGACTTCAAGATGATTCTTAGAGTTACTACTGCTCAGGTATATAATGAAAATCATGCTAAGTAGTTAGTACTGGTAGTATAAAGTTACTATTGTTAGTTACTACTGTTGGTATAATTTAGTACTATTAGTATAAAGTTACTGCTGTTAGTTGAAGTTAAGACTGCTCAGAGTTGATGTCTGAAATATAAGCTAAGTAGTTAGTACTGCTAGTAGTAAAGTTAAGACTACTAGTACATAATTATTACTGTTAGTATATATTAGTGCTGCTAGTACTAATGTTACTACTGCTTATGTTTATTAGTACTGCTAGTACAAAAGTTAATGCTGCTGGATTACAACTTCTAGAAGACTTACTACTGTTAGAAGGATAAAGACGGAGTAAAGAAATAAGGATTGTTTGGAGAACAAGAATACTTACGAAGATAAGTATTAAGTTATTTTTATAAAAGATATGTATAATGTATTTGTTTAAAAGATAACGTTTGCTTTTAGAAAAGATCATGATATCTTAGGAAAGTATTGTAAGCCTTGTAGGACTCCTTGGTGTTAAAAGGAGGTTCTAATCTATAGAATTCAAATGTATCAAAATGAGTTTTTCTTTGTAGCTTCAAGGTTGTAAACCCTAGTACTAGGCAGAGTACTCGTATTATTCATCATAATAATATTGAAGCTTTTTGGTTATATTGTTCATTCATTCTATTGCATTACAGTTTACAATTACATTCATATTCTTCTAAGTACTAAAGAGTAGATTCTGCATACTCTTAGTATCAACAAAGTTTCTAGCATAGTTGTCTTGAATCTTTTCAATACAACTAACCCTTTTACAAGGTTTGCAAGATCAAGTTGGGATCAACAAGTGGTATCAGAGCCTTGTGTTCTGAAACTTTGATCTAGAAGTTATGGAATTTGAATCTGCACAGAGTAACACTACTGCTAAGCTACCCATACTTAAACTAGGTGAGTATGAGATGTGGGTGATAAGAATTAAGCAATACTTCCATGTACAAGACTATGCTTTATAGGAGGTCATAGAGAATGGTAACTCATGGGTATCTGTACCATAACAACACAAGAGAATGGTACTTCTGTTACAAAGATGTCAGTACTTATAACTGCTGAAGAAAAGACTAACAAGAAGAATGATGTGAAGGCTAGAAGCTTGCTACTCATGGCTCTTCCTAATGAACATCAACTCATATTCAGTTAATATAGTGAAGCTAACACAATGTTTGCAGCTATTGAAACATGATTTGGAGGTAATGAAGCCACTAAGAAAACACAGAAGACACTGTTGAAGCAACAATATGAAAATTTTAGTGCATCAAGCACAGAGGCTCTTGACTCTATCTTTAACAGGCTCCAGAAAATTGTTAGTAGGCTTGCAATTTTAGGTGTGGTCATCACTCAAGAAGACTTAAATTCAAAATTTCTAAGAAGCTTGCCTCCTGAGTAGAATACTCATGTTGTTGTCTGGATGAATAAAGCTGATATTGAAACAATGAGCATTGATGATTTGTACAAAAACTTCAAAATTGTTGAACAAGATGTAAAGAAATATGTTGGTGCAAGTAGTGGTGCTCAAAACTTAGCCTTTATGACTGCTCCAAGCACTAGCAGTATTAATGATGTTAATACTGATAGTCTTGCATATGAAGTTAGTACTGTTTGCCCTAATATTAACACTGCTTGTCCTCAAGTTAGTACTGCTAACTTTAGTGATAATACAGTGTATGCTTTCATGGTTGAGAATCCAAATGGTTCTAATCTGTTACAGCATGACTTAGAGCAAATTCATGAAGATGATCTAGAAGCAATGGATTTGATGTGGCAGCTCTCTTTGCTAAGTATGAGGGCAAAAAGGTACTTTTAGATAATAGGAAAGAAAATTTTCATTAATGCTAATGATACTGCTGGGTAATATAAATCCAAGGTAGAGTGTTTCAACTGTGACTAGATGGGACACTTTTCCAGGGAATGTAGAGCACCAAGGATCGAAGAGGGTCAATTTAGAAATCAAGACAACACTAGGAAACAAGGAAACAATGAAGACACGTCTTCAAAGGCAATGTTAGCTATAGATGGTGTAGGTTTTGACTAGAGTGATATGGCAAAAGAACAGATTCGGACAAACATGGCTCTAATGGCGTTTTCAAACTCTGAGGTATATAATGATAAAACTTGCACTAAAACTTGTCTGAAAAACTATGAAACTCTTAAGAAATAGTGTGATGATTTAATTGTTAAGCTTAATCAAACTGAATTTACAGCAACTACTTATAAAAGAGGTTTAGCAACTCTAGAAGAACAACTTATCACTTATAGAAAGAATGAGGTTCTTTTCAGTGAAGAAGTTGCAGTTCTTAAAAGGGAAGTAGCTTGCAAAGACTATGAAATAAATGTGCTTAAAAGTGAGTTTGAAAAAGTTAAGCAAGAAAAAGAGGGCATTAAATTTAAGATTGAGAAATTTGATAATGCCTCAAAGAGGATAGACAAGTTGTTAGGGGGTCAAATAACTGAAAAAAGTAAAAAGGGTTTGGGGTATAATGATGTTCCTCCACCCCATCCTTTAATTTATAATCGACCTAAAAAGCTTGATTTGTCTTATTCTAGTCTTGATGAATTCAAAGACCCTAAATTCAAAAGTTATGGTTCTGAGGATAATTAGCAAGAGTCTAACATTGTTTGTGTTAAAAAATCAGATGATTCGAAGGAAAATTCTGATGACTCTTTGGTAAAAAAACAAATATCAAAAGACACAAGTAGTTTTGTTGAGTCTTCACTTAATGTTGATAAAGAAACTGTTTTTCTTGTTGATAAAAAGCTAGAGTTCAGCAAATCTAAAAAACATGAAAAACTAGTTAAAAAGTCAGTTAGGTATGCTGAGATGTATAGATCACAAAGTCCTAGGGGGAATCAAAGAAATTGGAATAATCTTAAAATTCCAACAGCTGGTAGTAAATATTTTGTGATGTATAATAAAGCATGTTTTATTTGTAGGAGTTTTGATCATGTGCAGGCTCATTGTAAATACCATCAAAGGGAAAGGATGGTATATGGGAATAATTATAACATGGTGAACTACAACTATACTACTAATAGGACTCACCCTAATGCTCAAAGGAACATGGTTCCAAGAGCAGTTTTAATGAAAACTGGCCTAAAATCTTTTAATACTGCCAGGACAGTTCATACTGCTCATCCCAAATCTATAGTTTATAGTGCTAAACTAATGTCATGTTTTTTAAAATCAGCACAATCAACTGTAAAAAGGCCCTATCAATCAAAAACAGTATTAACTAACAAAAATTTTACCCAAAAAGTTAATACTGCCAAGACACAAGCAATTAATACTTTTAGGCCAAAAGCAGTTAAAACTGCTAGGCCAAATTCTGTAGTTGTTAATGATGTTAGGGTAAATCAGGAAAATGCTGTAAAGACCTCAGCATGTTGGGTTTGGAGACCTACCAAACCTGATAGTGCATCAATCACTTTAAAGAAACATAATTATATTGATGCACGAGGCAGATCTAAGTCAGTAATGGCTTAGGTCCCCAGAGGAAACTAATTTCCTTATTTTTATGTGCAGGGCAAGCCACAATAGGATGACACAAGATTTATTGACAGTGGATGCTCAAGGCACATAACTGGGAACATAGCTTATCTCTCAGATTTCAAAGAATTTGATGGAGGTTATGTTACATTTGGGGGAGGAGCACATGATGGTAGAATTTCTGGTAAAGGAACACCTACAACTAATAGCCTTGATTTTGAAGATGTATACTTTGTCAATGAGTTAAATTTCAACCTTTTTAGTGTCTCACAGATGTGTGACAAAATACCTATGTCCTTTTTACTGACATTGAATGTCTTGTCTTATCACCTAATTTTAAGTTGCCTGATGAAAGTCATATACTTCTTAAAATTCCTAGAAAGGACAACATGTACAGTTTTGATATAAAGAACATTGTTCCTAAATAGAATTTAACTTATCTTGTTGCAAAGGCTACATCAAATGAATCAATGCTCTGGCATAGGTGACTTGGTCATGTAAATTTTAAGAACATAAATAAGCTTGTTAAGGATAATCTTGTAAGAGGTTTGCCTACAAAACATTTTGAAAATGACCAAACCTGTGTTGCTTGTCTTAAAGGGGAGCAACACAGAGCTTCTTGTATGTTCAAAGTTCTGAATCCAATTACTAAGCCTTTGTTTATGCTTCATATGGATTTGTTTGGTCCAACCTTTGTGAGTAGTTTAATGCATAAAAAGTATTGCTTAGTAGTCACTGATGATTATAGTAGGTTTACTTAGGTTTTTGTTTTAACAACTAAGGATGAAACCAGTGAGATTCTCAAGAATTTTATCAAAGAAATAGAAAACCTAGTAGATAAGAAAGTGAAAATAATCAGGAGTGATAATGGAATAGAATTTAAGAATAAAGTTATGGATGATTTTTGTAGAGAAAAAGGTATTAAGAGGGAATAAATTGTAGTTAGGACTCCTCAGCAAAATGGTGTGGCTAAAAGGAGGAATAAGACACTAATTAAGGCTGCTAGAACCATGTTAGCTGACTCTAAGTTACCTACCACATTTTGGGCTGAAGTAGTTAGTACTGCTTGCTATGTACAGAATAGGGTCTTAGTAGTCAAGCCTCATAACAAGACACCTTATGAACTTTTTAGAGGTTTTAAACCAGCTCTAAGCTTTATGAGACCATTTGGATGTCATGTTACCATTCTTAATACTTTAGACAGTTTAGGCAAGTTTGATGGCAAAAGTGATGAAGGTTTCTTTGTTGGATATTCCTTGAGTAGTAAAGCTTTTAGGGTATACAACACAAGAACCAGGAGGGTAGAAGAAAACTTGCATATTGGGTTTTTAGAGAATAAGCCTATGATAGAAGGAAATGGTCCAAAGTGGCTGTTTGATATTGATTCTCTAACCCAATCTATGAATTATGTACCAGTAGCTAGAGGTACAATCTCAAATGAATCTGCAGGTTCCAAAGAAGAATTTAATGCAGGTACATCTACTCAAAAAGAAGAAATTAGTCAAGATTGCATTGTGATGCCAATTTGGAAAGATGCTTCATACTTTGATTTACCTTCCAAAGATGTTGGTAATGATGAACCAAAATCTGCTACTGATGATCAAAAGTAGGTTGAAGATGGTCCACATAATGAGAGTGATGAAAAAGATAAGTCTGAAGATGATAGCAGTCCTAAGGAAGTTAATGCTGTTGGACAACATGTTAATACTGACAGTCCTGAAGTTAATACTGGTCGTTTTAAACTTAATATTGTTGATCCATCAGTGAATACTGCTAGTTCAAATTATCCAGATAGCCCTTAAGATATGTTCAAATTGGGAGATAGTAATATACTTGAAAACACTCATGTTGAGTTCTTCAATGATGAAGATGAACCAGAAGTTAATTTGGGGAATATCATTAATTCCTATACAGTACCAACCACTCCAAATACAAGGATCCATAAAGATCACCCAATTTAAAATGTGATTGGTGATGTAAAGTCCTATATTCAGACAAGAAGAATGACAAAATCTACTTTTGAACAAGGGTTTCTTAGTGCTGTATATGAACAGAAAACACATGATACCTTGAATACTTGTTTATATGCTTGTTTCTTATCACAAATTGAACCCACAAGCATTGCTAAAGCTCTATCTGATTCATCTTGGGTGGAAGTAATGCAGGAAGAACTTTTGAAATTCAAGCTCTAACAAGTTTGGAAACCTGTGGATTTGCCTAATGGGAAGAGGGCCATTGGAACAAAATGGGTCTTCAGAAATAAGAAAGATGAAAGAGGGATTGTGATTAGGAATAAAGCAAGGTTGGTTACACAGGGTCATAGACAAGAAGAAGGTATAGACTATGAAGAAGTTTTTGCTCCTATGGCAAGAATTAAGGCAATAATATTGTTTTTAGCCTATGCTTCTTTTATGGGTTTTCTGGTATATCAAATGGATGTAAAGAGTGCAATATTATATGGAACCATTGAGGAAGAGGTTTATGTTACTCAACCACCAATATTTAAAGATCCTGGCCATCCAGACAAAGTTTACAAGGTGGTCAAGGCACTTTATGGGTTACATCAAGCTCCAAGAGCATGGTATGAAACCTTGACTAACTATCTATTGGGCAATGGGTTTAAAAGAGGGAAGATAGATCATACATTGTTTATCAAGAAGCAAAAATGAGATATTTTTCTTGTACGGGTCTATGTTGATGACATTATCTTTGGCTCTAAAAACAAGGAGTTTTGTACTGCATTTGAGAAGCTTATAAAGGATAAGTTTCAGATGAGTTATATAAACTTACATTCTTCTTAGGATTATAGGTAACACAAAAGGAAGATGGAATATTTATTAGTCAGGATAAATATGTAGCTGAGATTTTGAAGAAATTCAACTACACAGATGTGAAGTTTGCTTCTACTCCAATTGATTTGGAAAAGCCTTTAGTCAAAGATGGAGATGCTGATGATGTTAATATACATCTTTATAGATCTCTGATTGGGTCTTTGATGTATCACATAGCATCTAGGCAAGATATTATGTTTGCAGTATGTACATGTGCCAGATTCCAAGTTACACCAAAGACATCCCATCTCTTAGCAATCAAGAGAAATTTTAGATATCTTAAAGGTAAACCAACATTAGGCCTTTGGTATTCTAGGGATTCTCCATTTGAATTAGTTACTTATACTGATAGTGACTATGCTGGAGCAACTCAAGATAGGAAGTCTACAACTAGAGATTGTCAGCTTTTGGAAAACGGGTTGATATCATGGTAGTGTAAGAAGCAAACTGTGGTTGCCACTTCTACAACTAAAGTTGAATATGTGATTGCTGCTAGTTTTTGTGGCAAGTACTCTGGATTCAGAATCAATTGCTGGATTATGGGTATAATTTCATGAATACTGTCATTAATATTGACAATAACA
>BQNB010010053.1:0-83251 GCA_026074375.1 Tanacetum coccineum
TATATATACATATATATACATATATACATATATATACATACATACATATATACATATATATATATATATATATATATATATATATATATATATACATATATATATAGTACATTATATATAACAGGAGGCATTTGACAATTTTATGCCACGTCGTCATGTTTGCCATGTCATCATGCTTGCCATGTCTATCATAATTCATAATTTTTTGACACATTCGACTTTTATTATGGAAAATCATATCAGAAACACATATACGAATTTAAACGAAACCCATAAAAAACCCTAATCTAAAATCCCAATATCAATATCTATAAATCAAAACCTAATCTAAATCCCTAAACAAATATATGAATTCAAATGAAAGAACGTGTGATCCGTAACCCTTGATAGTTAATTGTTACTTTGATTCATACGAGATGATCTCAAAGCAGATTTTAACTCTAAAACATATCAATGAATCAAATAAAAAGTCTAGTATCGCACATCCATACGACCCAAGCAGAAAACCTATATCAAGGTAAGAATCAACTGCAACGTCTTTCCCGGTTGAGGTTTGTTGTGTTTTTAGTTTCCTTTGTTTAAAATTAAGATGTATGTTTTTTAATTCTTAACTTTGATTTCATATTTGTTGTATCATCGCTGTATCTTACTTTATAAATCTGTGATGATTGTAAATATGCGATTTATAGCATACATAACAGATAATGGTAACTGATAACTAAATGTTCATCATTGAATGCTATTGCAGAAATTAGTGAAGATATACAATATACTTCTTTATGTTGCAGATGATTATGGTGGTAAGATTGTTGGTTATGTTTTAGCTAAGATAGAAGAAGAAACTACTGAGTGTCATGGTCATATCACTTCTTTTGTTGTTTTAAGGACTCATAGGAAGTTGGGTCTTGCTACTAAACTTATGACTGCTGCTCAGAATGCTATGGAACATGTCTTTTCTTTTTCTCTTTTCTTTCCTTACTTTACCTTTATATAACCAAACCCATAAAACAATAACCAAATCCCAGAGACCCTTCTCGTGTTAATTGTTTCTGTATCTTAATTTTATGATTGATATATTGATTACTGTTTAGGGAGTGTTTGGGAAAAAGCTTTTTACTTTGATTATTTTACTATGACATACGCAAATACCACAAACACTTTTTGTGTTGTAACACAAACAGTTTGTCTTTGTGTTGTTAGGATTTTCTTCAACTGATTTGATTATAGTTCTGGATTGCCTGTGATTGTTGGGTGTTGTGGAAAGGGATTGGGATTGGTTAGTTTTTCTGCTTGAAACTTAAGGAGTTAAAAAAATTGTATTTGGGCTTGCTTATTTAGTGAGAAATGTGTTAATATCTGGAAAAGAGAATAATTTGTTGAAAACTTTTAACTAATCCATTTACAAAAGGTTTTAGGTTGAAATTATTGTTGAAAATAAATTACTGTATAATTGCATCTATAATTAGCACATCTGCACATTGGAATAAGTAGCTCCCTATATGCTTAGGATAACCTTCTTAGATAAGTAGATTAGCAAATGCAGTTTGGATGGCACAAAACAGCTTCCGCTTACATATAAGATAAAAGCAATCCTAAACAGGTCTTTCCATAACTTTATATTTGATTTTATAGAAGTGGAATGTTGTGTTTTTAGTGTTTGGTTATCCTTTTTGAGGTTCTTTTATTCTTAGATAGCAATAAGGAGTTATCCATATACTACTGTGACCAGTCGGATAATACTTATATAGTTTTTAAAAATTAGAAAGCGTGTTTCAATAAGGTAAGCTAAAGTGATAAAAACTTTTTAAATCAGTTTATTAGCTTATGTGCTGTAAAAATGCAATGATGTATCAGCTTACTCAGACATCTTGAATATGCCTTTTTAATAAGATTGTGGCATATAGGGTTGTTGGGATTGCGTTTTGAAGAACATTATCTGGTCTTTACATTCATAAATGCGCATAATGAAAATTGAGTGTGTGGCAATTAAAGTGATTATCTTCCTTATCTTAGACAGAAAACAAAGTTGTTTTGCAAATCATAGCATCTTCTGCAAATACACTTTCAAACACATGGTCCTTGTGAATGCAGTTGCAATTGCATTTTATTTATAAGAAAATGCAGATAATCTCTTTTTTCAAATGGTTTCTGGTCTGTGTTTTGCGAAGGCAATAAATAGATAATCATCTCCAAACCCTTATATTATACAAGTTTATATGTTAATTCACTGTTCATAAGCATGTTGAAACATATTAAGTATGCTGTTAAGACCAAATTCAAACACTCCAACATGCTTATTAGCTTAATCTAAATGCATTAAGCTTATAAGTTGTAAAAAAAGCATACCTTTTGACACCATTAACTATATGAAGTTATAACACAAATTGTTATTAAAGAGTAATCAAGGCCAATGGGACTACAGAATAGCGTTCAAGGTGAATTGAAGTTGCTCCTCAACTACTTGGTTGAGGGTTGAAGTCCCCATTCGAACAAAAATGTAGATTAACTGTCGACCTTTCGTTGGTGTATGAGTTTGCTGTTTCATCATTGTTCCACTTAGGAATAAGATTCACTAAATAAGGCTTAATTTTGTTCTAATGCTGTTAAAGTGTGTAAAAAGATCCTCAATTGAAGTCCCAAATTGTATAAACATTATGATATGGATGCTCATTGAGTGCATAGTTGACTGGATGTCAGCGTTATAGATTTAGGACGTTGTGTCAGCATTAGCTTAATATATGTTGTAGTCAATTTTCAAACAAAACTGAGTAGTGTTGGAACAAATTTGATACTGAATGTTCATACAGTTTATATGAAAGCTTACCCATTTGTTATTAACTAACTGATTACCATTAAATTATGTGTTTAAATATTTTGCAGGTGGCCATTCTGCCACAACAAACGTTGACGTGCACCATGTAGGTAACGCCGCTGTATCTTCTTCGGGTACGTAATTAGTTTCTTAAAGCTTAAATTAGCACAATTTTATCTAAAAGGCGAGTTTCTATAGTTCTAACAGCAACTCTTAATTAGCTATTTTTTAATTCTTGGCATATGATACTGACTATGGGTTATTCAGTTGTTATAAATTCAGGTTGTTACCCATGGTATGATTGCAACAAATACATTTGCTTTTGCAGGCAAGGTAATATTAGCTTTCTCTAAATCCTCTTGATTTGGCATCTTAGCATGGCAAAATGGATGGGTACAAGTAATGTTTAGTATATGTCAAATGGCAAAATGGCATCTTATAGTTTTTTAAAATGCAATCTAATCATTCTTCAAATAAAGGTCTTTGAAAGTTTTTATGCATTTGAATAAATTTCAGATGAATTTCATCAAACTTGATATGCTAAACTCATCAAACTTGATATGCTAAACTCATCAAACTTGTTTCCTAGCTTTTAGTTTAATCATTATTCTCTACTCATTTGACGTGTTAGTAGAAAAAACATAACCCAAGTCGACCCATGTGTTTAATCATTATTCTCTACTCATTGGACCTCTTAGTAGAAAAAACTTTTTGGCAGGTACATGTGAAATAAATGGCAGAATTTCAAATGTTATACTGTGGTGATAGTAGCTCGAAGAAACCAACAAAAAACACCACTAGAGCTACCATGAATAAGCCATAAAGCTCTTATGATACGCATTTTAGCTTATGATGAAGAAGGAAATGCATGCTGGGAAATTGAGCTTTATGGATTCGACAGGTATGAAAACCATATATTTTATAAGAAATGTTTGTAGTAGTTGCCTCGCTTGATGCCATTGTTAGTCCAGGTTCCTGTTTTAACTGTATCATTTTATGCTAGGCTAGAAAAATACGAGAAGTAGCTTTTAGATGCAAAATAGCCTGGGTATTTCTAATTTATGATATTTTACCATATAGCATAGATTTTTCATGTTAGCTAAAATAAACCCATAAAGGCTTAACTTTTCAAGATCGTTGTTTGGACAAAATAAAAATAATGAGGGGAACAAAATGAAATAGCAAACCAGTTTTAGTGACAGTAATGAAAATCTGAAATGTTCAAGTCTAGCCCCAAGTCGGCTAAAACAAGAAGATGTTTATATGATTAAATATATATGATAAGCGCGTAGTCTGAAGTGTTAAATCTTTGATCGACCTTTAACGGAAATGATTATATTAACAGGTCCCATGGAGATGGAATTCAGGCAACACTAGAGGTTCCCATAAAATGATTGAGGCAGCTATGCAATCTGTTTCAAAGGAGAAGGTTGCAACTCAATACCAATTTTCCTCTTTTTAGTCGGAGTTCCATTCATTTAGACCGTAAACATGAGTTTCTCTTATGTGTATATCAGGCTTAAGTAATACGGTAAGGATATCTTTGAAAGCACTCCTCAAACTTGAGGGGTGACTGTAAAATAAGTTTTTTAAGTCTTGATAAAAAAATAAATGGTATACTATTACCGGAAACAAAGTAGCAAACCATTTGTAAGTTAGAATAGCGATGCACATTATACGGGTCTGGCAGTCAAATATGCTCTATTGATCTTTATTAAAAGTTATCTTTGATAGGGTTCTAACAATCAGATATCAGGTCAAAGGAATAGTTCTAAACTTGGTCATGGGATGCTGAGTCGTTGGCTTTCATCTCATCATCACCAAGGTGGAGGTGGAGTACATGCTGAGAAATCTGTTGCTCATCACACTGTCAATTTGTTGACATCAACGATAAAGGTAGATGATGACCAATCAGACCTCAAATTTTGCTTTAGGATAATCTCACCGAAATAACTATAGTTTGCAGGTAACCTTTTGTTGATTCTTTTCGGGTACATTTGATGTTATATATGAAAAACTATATGTTTTAAGAGTTTTTATTGTAATTGTAGGTGGAGAGTACCCTGGATCAAATGGATTAGATGGAGAAGATAACAAAGGTTATTGCTTCATTGCTGAGTTCACAGGTCCTGAGAGGGTAATCAATTTTTAGTTTTTTTTACCCGTAATGCGCAGGAAGTTCTTGACGTTGGTAAAAATTTGGACCGTAAGTTCTTTCCTCTTTTAAACTATACCTTAGGTTCTTTTTAGACACTATAGAGTCTACACTTTTCTTAGATTACTGATATCCATATCCAATATACGTGCCAAATTTAAATACATGTCTCAAAAATAGAGTCTATTGCAAACATATCTTTAAGTAAAATAGAGTCCAGAATTTAAATATCCACCTATTTGATGGTACTTATAGTTTTCACCATTCCAGAAGTAAACTATTTATCTCTTTATGTTGCTTTATTTCCTTTGTTTGACAGGATCGATTTCTTAAGCTTTTGATGGATCTTGAACATCACTGATACAAGCCCATATTGGTCCTGTAAACGGTATTGCTTTTGCTCATTTGAACATGCAACTTAGCATTGTCATATGCGGCGATGACAAGACAATTAAGGTACCGTTGTCATAAAAAACATTTCTTTGGGTCAGTCATATAACCACTCTTGGATCTGTTGTTGTAGGTATGGTGCAAATGTATATTGTACAAAAAATGGTGCTAATGATAACTTTGTTACTTATACATATTCACTTCATGATTTTCATGTTTCCATTGTGCCAAATAAATTGTTTGTAATTTTAATAAGCAAATAAGCTGCCTAAATATGCTTACCAAACAACCCCATTGTCTAATGAATGATATATTTAAGATATGTAATAGTAGCTATTAGTCTTAATCTAATATGATCACTAATCAAAGTTGAGTACCTTGACGACCCATCAGCATTATATTATCGGCCTAGATTGACCCGTGAGTGTTATCTCCACTTGCCAGTGACATCATTCCTTATGTTATTAAGATCATATCAATAGTGGTAACTTTAATGTAGATTTATTTGAAATTGAGAAGGATTAGTTGGTCTTTGATAAGGGTTAGGCTGACCCAAACACTTTTAATAGTTCCATGAATATATAAAAAAATAAAGATATTCATTTCTGGTCTGAAACAAACTAATTGTCTTTTTCGTTTTCTAGATATGCACATCAGACGATGCCTGCTGATTTGGAAAAGTCAGCGAACTATTTGTGTTTGAGAAATTCTTTAGGGCTCAGATATCTTATTTGAAAGAAGTAATATACTTAAAGAAAAATAGTTTTTTTGTATCCATTTGCACTTTTGATCCTGCAAACCTAGTGCTTATTTTGGAATAGTTGTGTTTGTATAATTTTCTAGTTTCCTCTTTGATGTTGCTTATTTATTAGGATTGCTAAGCAGCGGTCTTACTAGGGATTCTAAACTAAAATTAATAGGATATAATGATATTATTACTTGCTGGTGGTGCATGCTTAGGGAACCATTACTAAATCAAGTTGAAGAGACGTTTGGTTCCGTTTGGGGGCACCATTGCTACAATTACGCAGTTATTGAGTATGTGAGTTACTCTTCAAACTGCTTTTGGGCTAATGATGTTACTTCTAAATTTTTCATAAACCTTGATTGAATATGGACGATAATATGCAATATTGATAATCTTTTCTTAGCTTTGTTATGCAAAATTACGGCATTGAGAACAATTTCTCGGGACATGTTTACAAGTGCTACAACGAAAAAAAAAAACAAAAATTATATTAAATCAAAAAAATGAAAATTTTTGACGTTTGGTTTGTTGTTTTGATATACAAACCATTGCAGGTAGGAGGATAAGGATTGTGTTGAAATAGAACTATATCAAAAACAACAAGGATTTTTTTTTGGAAGTGTCAATGAACCCGGGGGTGTTGCATTCAATTGGAAACCTAAACACCTTTCAGGTTACCTTTCTTTTAATGGCACTTATTGTAGTTAGAATCACAAAGACCTATATCTTACTATACAATTTTTATTAGGACTATCATTTTTTGATTCGTACAATAACATAAGATATGTATTTTTAGAATCTCACACATATCCTATACCCTTTTTTTATAGTCTTACAAGCATGGTTTGTAATGATTGGTTTGTCGGTATTTTTCATTAGTTTACTATATTAAAACTTTTAACTTGCAGTTAGTGGCTTCCTAGGGAATTATTATATGGAACGGATTTTATAAAAGCTTTTGGGGTTACTTCGGGTATTTTAACTCGGTTGAGGGCCAGTTTATTCTTTATGGCCGTTTTTTAGAGGCCAAAGGGCGAGTGGATGCCTTGCCTCCTCCTTTGGTTGATTTTCATGACCTTCAGTTTTGTAGGATACATTGCGGGGCTGTGCGTTTTTTTTTTTTTTTAAACGAGTATTTGAGGTTCAATGCTCATAACGTAAACGCAGGCTGGTATGAGGCAATACCCAATTCTGTTCTCTACCCAGGTGGGTTTTTTTTTAAGAGACGTTTGTATGATTTGTAAAATTTTACTATTAGACTGAACTTTGTATGTCTTAAAAAGGACTGGTATTAATTGTTTGTTTAAAAATGGTGTATCTTGATTTGTAGCTGCGAGATGCCTTCTGATGTTACATTTCATCAAATAAATATGTTAGAAGACTTCTAAGTAGTGATTAGCTATTTGATGTATATCATTTTTTTCTATTCAGTTGAGGTCTTGAAAGTATTTCTTAATTTGGGTTATGTTGTTGGCGTTTCTGATTTGTGGTCTTTTGTATTATGTATGTTTCATTTTTTAAATAGACCTTAAGTACTTAATTTGATGTTATTTGTATATTTATTGAAAGGAATCAATGTTACTCGAGTGGTAGGGATCACTTTGAAAATAACTACATGAAGCTGCAAACAAAACAAACAATCATGATGTTGTTGACCTCAACTTCTTTAGTGACGATGAAATCTAAACGCTTTTCCTTCTATAATTCATTCGACACTACCCTTTTTAAAGATTAAGATCATTATAAATAAGGCAAATAAAAAAATATTCGTTGAATGAATCAATGTTTTTGATAGTTTACGCAATTCATTTGTTTTATGCTTATTTTACTGTTTAAAACTTTAAATACAATGCTTTCATTTGGATTAATTTTGTTTCTCCTAAACCTAATGCTTTCATTTGGATTAATTTTGTTTCTCATAAACAAAATATTAGTAAGTAGGAACATCTTACAGAGTATGTATAATTACAATAATTATCATGGTATGCTTAAAAAAGTCTTTTTATAATATACAATTTTTAAAAACCAATATTTAGCAAAACTTAAAAAAAGTAAACAATAATTACAAGTCATGTCCGCCCATCGGGCGGGCTTAGCCACTTGCATATATATATAGGCTCCGGTTCCATTGAGAAGGTTTTTATTTTGAGAATATTGAGAAATCTACGTTTAAATATATATATAATATTATAGTGTGAGGTTCTTTTCAGAAACAAATAGTGTACACAACTTGCGAGAACCATCAAATTTACTCCGGCTAATACATTAATAAAGTACATATATTCATTGCAATTGCTTATTTTTGAAATAAATGTAGTTTAATTTAAGAAAAAAGTTTAAATTAGGGCAAAGTAGGAATTTAATTTTTCCATAAAAATAGGATCTAACACCTCAAAACCGTTTACCCCATGTAATTCCTCTTAAACCTGCATTCTTCCACATCAACACCATTTTCCTTCTTTCATTCGCATTATTTGTGGTTCTAAAAACCCATTCATTTATGAATCCATTCATCATGGCCATTGCTTCGCTACGAATCCATTCTCATAACCACGTTAACATTCATATTCGTCGATATGTAGCAGTCACAAACAACAATCATTTATCTGTTTCATGTCATGGTTACCATAAAAAAAGATAACAACAATAATCACTCTAATGGGTCTTGTTATCCAAGGTTTATCATGGGATCGTTGTAAGAAGATGCTGGTTAGGATGAATGATTTTTTTCACGAATCATGATTGATATTAAGGATCTCGCTGTTGTAGGTAAGGTTTTGTTGCAGATATGGTTGTATTTTTAATTTTTGTTGATTATTTATTCATACATAAATTATAAATTAGGTTTTCGAGCACTAGATAGCAAGCAAATCTCTATGATAGGTATGAAAATTATCATTCAATTAAGTCATATACGTGTGTCGACCATGGGTTTCATGTTAATTATATACTATCTTGCATTTAAGTAATCGGTGTGTTTTGACCTTAAAAATTCTTGATGTCTATGGCTTAATTTAAAATTATATCTATTCTCAAATATTCTGTCAATAATGGATTTGCATGCGATTATTCATGTTATGTACTTATGTTTATCCAGGTCTTTTTTAGATAATGATGATGAAGAGATGATGCATGTGTAAACAAATGATGCTAATACCTTGAGTTTTGAAATGTTTGATTAATCTTCTTTTGTTGAATATAGTTGTTTTTTAAACGAAATAATCTCGCTGCTATTAGTGCATTCTTTAAGTTTTGTTGGTTTTGACATATACTTGTGATATGTTATGTTTCAAACAAACGGGGGGTGTGTGGGGTATTTTTTTTTCTTTTACTTAATATAACTTTGTGGTTATAGTTGAAATTATATTTGTTTTGCGTCTCAAATGTGATTATGCTTTATAATAAATGACCATGTCTTGTTATGATATTAGATGGGTTTGAAAGAATAGAAATGCGTATATAGTTACTTATGTTATCTTTTGTTATTTTTAATTGTTTAGGGTGTGATATAGGTGTCATTAAGCGTCTTAAATCGTTTTTTTGTTTTCTTTTATTCTCATATGATGTTTGGTTTCAATCATTACAAGACTTGTAAATGTACATGCACAAGTGTACGATTAGGTTTTTTTAAGAAGTGCATAGATGTAATACTTTATTTTTTAACATTCAGTTTTATAGTAAAAATTTACCAGAAGCCGAAGTCCGAGTATTTGTTTTGTTAGTTATGGTTAAATAATTGTTTCGTTTTTTTTTGTACATGTACGAGTATGATGAGCAATATGAAGAGTACACATGTGTTTTGTACGTATTATATAGCGATGAGATAATTTTGATAAAGATGTAAAAAGTGAAGACACAAGTGCATGGATTTTGATACAAGTGCCATCTTGGACCAACTTGAGTACATGTGCATTTACGAAAACAATAAATGTGGTTGTTAAAGATTGGTTGGACATGTCTATACATCAACGAAACTTTAATTTATTCATTACTTTTAGAAATTTTCGTTTGGTTTGTATTTCTCTTGCTTTAACTTTTTGTATAATATTTTTGTTGAGTTGTTACAGTAATATGTTAAATAATTTGTTGCAATTTCATGCACTGATTTAAAGTATGTGTAAGGCAACCACACATGGAGGTTTAGCAATTAAACTATAAAAAAACACATGTAGATTTAACATTATCTGGAATAAATTCCTAAAAATTTTAGGAATTAAAAAACGATTTTTTATTAAAATAATTCAAAAAGAAAATAAAAAAGTAATTTTACTATTATACCCTTTTGAATTAAACAATAAAAATAAATATTAAAAAAAATCTGATTGAAAAAAGTAAACAATAATTACAAGTCATGTCCGCCCATCGGGCGGGCTTAGCCACTTGCATATATATATAGGCTCCGGTTCCATTGAGAAGGTTTTTATTTTGAGAATATTGAGAAATCTACGTTTAAGCAAATTGATTCATATTTTTTGATTTGATTCACAAGTAAACATCATTTAATAGTGAATCAAATCTATAAATCACAAATTTGAATCACAAATCATTGTTAAAATCGAGTTATGGTAATGATTCCTTAAATTTGTATAGAAGATTCAGAATTGTGCTTATATCGCAAAATCGGGAGTTTTTCTAACATTGATTCGAATTTTTTTTACACATTTTGGATTATAATCATATTAAAATGAATTTTACATTTGAAAAACTTGAATCAAAGTTGAAAATCTATCATTATATATATATATATATATATATATATATATATATATATATATATATATATATATATATAACTTATATATGGGGCTAACTATGACTGGATTAATATGATTTAGTGACATGGCACTCATAAACGATGGCATGACACTCATAAACGATGACATGGCACACTTAATTTTTGGATTTTTATAATTTTCGGTTTTTTATTTTAGTTTTTTATTTATTTTATATAATTTTCGGAAATAAATAAAAAATAAATACCCTTTTAAGGGTCGAACCTGGGATGCTTACATACTAATGTATGGCCTTTACCATCTCAGCCAAGTTTGATTTGTGTAACACCATCCAACATAATATTGATATTCATATACAACAAACCTATACATGCACAAAGAACCCTTATATCAAATAAAGATTACTCTGATAAATTGTTATCAATATCAATAATCTTTATCCATCTGCTATTCCAAATTCATAGTTATCTACCAATTAAAATCAAAATCAAAGATCAACATCAATAATCTTTATCCATCTGATATTCCATATTCATAGTCATCTACCAATTAAAATCAAAATCAAAGATCCCTGATATACTCAATATTCATGTGTCTCTACCAATCAAACTCAAATTCGTGAATCCTACATTATTTACAAGAAATATTGTTTTAGCTACATGCCTTATAGTATTATGCATTTTTATGATTAAACAATCTTCAACTTTCAAAACCCCTAGCCCGGTAAGTAAACAGACTATTTTTATTCAGTTATATGATTTTCGTTATCTGGACTGTCTGCGTAAAAATATACAAAAAATGTAAAGAAAGGAATCAGGTCTTGGCAATTCTTTAAAGCTGTAAAATATTCTGGAAAACATGAATTTACAAGCTACTTTCATGTAATGATACGGTGGTGGAGCTGATAATGAGTTACTTTCAGCTGAGAATGCGTGGGCACGAGTGTGGTCAGTACAACATGTCCTATTTCCTTATATCTGGCTCTTCTTCAAGCCCCCAACTTCAATTGCCACAAATAAAACATTTGTGCAGGTATGACTTTCCTTTTAGCTTATTACATAATTATTTAGCGACTCATTCTCTATTGCACCATGTCTTTGTTTTTTTTTTGTTCACACAAATCATGGGCACGTTTTCTCTACAAATTACGTCAAATATAATTTGCTCGCTAATCATTGGTGATTGATGGGACGTGGGAATTTGCAGTAACTATATATGTGTTGACAACAGTAGACTTGTGCACTAATGGTAATATCTCTTTCCTTCTAATTTACTTTTGATAATATATACCATTGCATTATTCTCAGTTGTTTTCCTCTTTTTAATATCAGAGAAAAGTTTTGGACCATTTACTTATGCTAGGATTTGAAAGTCAACAGGCTCGAATTGCTATCCGTTGTGCTCTACGTCAAATACAGGATGGGGATGCCGAGTATTTTTCAAAACTAAAATCCATTCCAGATATTGTATATCAGTATACCTGGAGATAACTAAAGGAAGCCCCCAATTGGAGGTATATGTATATATATTGCATCTGAAAATCTACCTTTGTGGTTATATTGGCACCAAAGCCATTTAGAATGATCAACTTGAAAGTGTTGACTCAAAATTGCTTATTTTACTCTCAAGTAATCTCATAAGCAGTTTGGATTAGCAATACCAAACACCCTTAAAGCTACTTTTCTTGTATTTAAACACAAAAAGCAGTTGATCAGTTTTAATAAGCAATCCAAAACACCCCGCAAAGCTGTGTAGAGCCAAGAATCCCATGTATTCTGGTTATTATTGCCTACTACAAGCCTACCATGATTATGTTTATAGTCTGATCTAACGGTTCTTATCAGAGATGCTACACAAGTACATACCTAGATCAGCGCCTGCTCATTACCTCGAACTCTTTGCTAGAGAATTGCTAGCTGTATGGACATCTTTGGGGAACGAGCCACTTCCCTTCCAAGATACACAATACTTTTCCAAGATAGACCAATAAGGTAAATTTTATAATCTTAAACTACATTTCAAACAGCAACATGCTAGGAGTATGTTGAGTAAAATCAGTTGTATCTTTCAAATTGTGTTTGCATAATTCAAATTTAATTGCTTAAAAGTTAAATGGCCGCACCCAACATGACCACAGCCTCTAACAAAACTGTGGTCTTATGAATGTGTATAAACTCAAGTTGTTTCAACCCGACATCTTGCACCCATTCGAAGCAATATCAACAACTTGACCTGTGATCAACCCTTCTGTCCTAACTGATTTCGCAAGCTCCCCATTTGGCTTGAACAGCAAAACGTTGATGGTCAAAGCAAGCTAGCATATAACCTAATTCCTCAGCCGCTTTTAATGACCTATGCTCCATTTGAGGAGGATGTGAACATGTCATTTCATGCAAATTTCATAGTTAGCTGATTATTGATTGGCCTTTATACACTTATCGTGAACTAGATATGGTGATTGAGTACATTACTTAGTATAGATTTAGCTCTTATCGCATGCTTATAGAAGTTCATTGTCATTGGCTAAGGTCTACTTAGCTTCAAAGTTGATAACGATATAGAAAACCTTACCTTAACATTGAATCCATATTCATGGACAAAGGTATACATTCAAGTATATTACTATTATTCTTGATTTCATACGTATTTACCAAGTAATATATCACACGTTGATGATTGTTGTATATTTGTAGCTGGCCAACATCATATTCATGGATGTTACTATTGGAGTAGGATACTTTTATGGCGAAACAAGTGAAGCATCGGTTAGCAACGATCCCAATATGGTCACACAAGCTACTGATTTTGTCAAAAAGGTGACTGCAAAGTTTTGCTCATGATATATATTTAGTTTATGTGTAAGTTTTGAATTTTGTAGTGATTACGTTTAAAGGTAATTATGTATTTAACCTATTATGGAGTCTTAGACAAATTACACTTCTAATACAAACAAACTGCCTTTGGGCGTAACCAGGCCTGTCATGGATGGCCAGAGGTCTGACACCACCAAAGCCTTATGTAGGAGGATCATTGCAATACCTTGATAATGCATTCTTATATGGGATTAAACCCACCTGGTCCTAACTACTTATTTACAGTACTATTTTGTGTAGCATAACGTGTAATAAATTGAACATGTAACCTTTTAATAAGTTATTCAATGTTGCTTGTGTTTCGTAGATAAACTGACGTAGACATGTTAAAGAGAAATAAGCATTTGGAGGTTTCCAACATGAGGTAGACTAAGACTACCAATTGTTTGTGCATACCATGGTGTATTATCTTTTCACGTAGGGCTATGGTCAAAATATCTTAGTTTAACTCTTTTCTTTCATGTAAAATGTCAGAATTAGTTTTTTCACTTATGTGTCTTTATTTTTGGTTAATTTCATGTCATTTTTTGTATTTTTATTTTTTTCAATCATCGGGTCAGTTAGGCCATTATTTTCTTTTCTTTGAAAGTCTAGTCGAGACTGTAAGATTAGCTGGCGAGATCCGTGAACTTCCATGATGCTAAACTTCAAATGTTGGAGGTAAACAATTTTTCCTCATTACGCTTGATATAAAAATGTGTAATCCAAACTAAACATGATATCCGTTTAACTTTTTGTATCCGATAAATGAAATACTTTTTATCTTGCGATTGCGAATGCAGGGTTTGTCTCATATGTTGAAATTAACATATGATAATACCTTCTAATACCAATGATCTGTTGTAAAAAATAAGAGCTTTTGTAATTTATATATCATTCATCTATTAGTTTTGATGCTTTTATTTTAGTCTCTTACGATTTAATATCTGTTTTTTATTTTAGTGCTTAGCAAAAAATCTTGATACCGATATGGAAATCTTGCAATGTTGGTGGCTTTGACAGGGAAAACTACATGAGGTACTTCATCTTTGATCTTATATATATAATGATCATAGCATTACGAGATATGTCGATTACTTTGGTCAATTCACGTCAGAGCAATTTCCTGAAGATATCGCCCATGTACTTCTTTTTTATTCTGCTATTTACAATTGTTACAGTAACTTGTGATATATAGTTTTTGTTTCTCTATGTGCGTGCATCATTTAACGTGTAGACTGCCGAATACAAGAACATGAGCTTCACTGTCTAGTATAACATCACATACCTGGCAAATTCTATGCAGAATATCTCAAGTAGTCGAAGTTCCGCATCTTTATTAAACAACTCAATTTGTTCCACAAAACCAAAAAATTAACCATACAATTCTGACAGAATTGGAAACACATTCTGTTATCTTTGATGGAAGCAGGAATATGGACGAGTCTAACATATTATACAATAGGATATGCACCAGATGCCAACAGGTATGATGATCGGTTCTAGCAGCTTCATTTGAACTAAAGTTAATACTTTTCTAGTCAAACTGAAAACTAAAAGTAAGCATGCACATAATATATTTGTCTTAGCAGGACTTCTATAATTTATAAAATAAAATGATTTGAGAAAACCATATATTCTACAAGCTTCATAATATTAGCCAAAGGCATATCTCAACCTTTTGTTTTTATGTACGGATGGCTTGTGAGTTTTTGAGAATCAAAGTGGTGGCATAAGAGGGCTGAACAGGAAAGAGAAGGCTAATGAAATAACCATGATGCATACACAGTGGTGACCCATGGCGGTGCTTCAATTAAGTTCTTGATGGTCACTATGATGCTGATGCAAATGTGAAAGACATGTCCATAGATAAGTTCTCAGTTTTTTCACGAGGGAAAGAGTTGTTGAAGGCTGCATCTGTCAAGATATCTCATGGTGCAGTGCAACCATTTAGTCCAGTAAATGACATTGAGCCTAAACCTATTTTCCTCAACTAGCATGCCATGGACAGGTACTCAAGCTCTAGGTTTTGTTTCCTATATTGATACTACAATGATCAAGTTACCTTTTGGATTCTGTTTCATAATACGCACTTGATTATATATACAATGTTTAAGAACGAAAATATAGATATCCAGTTACTTGTGAGTTTGATTTTACTCAACTGTTTAATCTTAACATATGTAAAGAAAATATATCAGTTGCTATAATGTATCAAACATTGTATTTTATTGTGTGGGATTTACAGATACATAAAGGCCGAGCATATAGCACACTTTCACGGTGGTATGGATGACCCCATTCTGGATCGTTTGGCTCGGTACAAGGAACCCACAATTTTTGATTTTACGATCAATGGTGGAGAAAAACTTGATGTTTAAATCGATGGCCTTGTGGTAATAGAACACTACTATCATTTTGAATTCCTTTGTACCTTATCGCTAACCAACAACTCTTGAGGCATGTCTGTAATATTTATCTCTGCAACATTCCCGTTAATCTACTTCAGGTTTCTCACACACCCGTGACTATATTATCAACTCATATTCTGAATAATATCTTCCTCCATGAACTAACTAATGAGACCATATATATAATAAAAATGAATTCAATTATACCAAAACTTAGGGATTCTAATGACAAAACCGACACTGAACCTTTACGAGTATAATATTATCATTACAAGTATATGTTTCTGCACTTTATAGCAAAAGTTTTTTGAACCTGTATCATTATCCGTTTAACACATGTATGCTTTCCAGACTTTGCAGCAGTTGCACTCTTAATCTCAAGAAGAATTAAGATCGTGAGCAGTAGAGCTACAAAACAAGCCTCAAATTTTACAGGACATTTAAACCCGTAATGAAGTTCTGCAGGGACAGATACAGAAACATTTTAAGGAGAACAAGAAACTCAATGTGTCATTCGCCGTTTCTTTAGTTGACCAAAGAAAAGCTCTTCAGCAAGAAATAGCCTGAAAGTTAAACAACAATCACGCGTCTATTTTAGAGCAAGTTGCTTTTGTAGGGTTGAGTGCAGAAAGCTTAGGATCGTCAGTAAAGAATTTGCCAATAAGAACTCTAATTTGAAAGAAGAATGGAAAGCTGAAAGAGCCTTCGTTGTCGTTGGTTTACTTATCATGTACAATAAAAAACAATAAGAATAACATGATGCTTTACATAGTGTATTCAATGATATTTTCATATGTATATTTTTGAATGCATTTTAATACGTATTTTGTTTACTCTTGAACCTCCCTTTACATGTAGTTTGTAACGATGACATGCTCTTGATTGTTAATAACATGTATAATTTTTGTAGTTTGTACAACTTGAATACCTTACAGAAGATCGGACCAAAACACACCAAACGCAAACCTAAAAAAACCATCTAATATTGAGCGGACCAAAATAAACCCAGCCGGAACAAACTAAACTGTTTCGCTACGTTCATGGCCAATTGGACTTGACACTCGCAGTTATTAAGCCAAACTCGCACACACATCTTTTGTTTAAAAAAATCCTATATTGCTAATAAAAAACACAAAACAAAAAAAAGTTAAAAATTTTAAAATGTAGCCGAAACTAACTAAACCATTTCGCTCATGAACATTCGCAGTTATTAAGGCAAACTCACAAACACCTCTTTTTAAAAAAAATATTGTATTACAAATCCAAAACACAAAGCAAAAAAATAAAAAAATTTGAAACTGTAATGACACGAAATTAAGCAGACCAACCCGGACCTAACAAAACACTTTAATATTAAACGGACAGAAATACACCCACCTGGAAATAACTAAACAATTTAAATCCGTTCAGCCCAATTGGACTCGACACTCGCAGGTATTAAGCCAACTCACACACACCTCTTATCTAAACAAATTTCCAAAGCAAACCCGCTCGTCGGGCGGGTTATGTAACTAGTATATATATATATATATATATATATTGACATTTTCTTTGCAGAACCACTTTTTTGTACAGAACCTACAGAACCATTTGAAAATGAATCTAAGACATTGAAAGAGTTTGATCAATGGTTATTAATGCACAATGGCATTCTGGTAAATAATTCAAATTATACAAAGCATAAAAATAGGCTAAAGGGCAAGTTAGGTATTTTTATTTATATCTTATCAAAACCGTCCTTTTCATAACTCACATGATATTTAGTATTCAGTTTCTTTCTACAACAAAACTGTCTCTCTTCTAATCGAACCCTAGCCCCCATCAATCACAGCCTCTTATTTTCAATTTCTTGCTCTAAAAACTATCGCCATTCACACAATCAGACCAATTTATCTTTCACATAGCAATTTCACAAAGTGATAACAATAAATACAATAATACAAAAGCCCATTTTCAATTAAAATAGCATCTGTACGCATACCCATTCGAATCGAGATAATAAAATCAAAGATCTCCGGTTATCTCTAAAGATCGCCGCTATTGATGATTTGGTCTCCGCCGACAACCGCATCCACGACTTGTTTTTTGGGTAACGAGTCGCCGACGGTTTGTTACGACTCGCGGCCATGGACACACCATCATCATCAATGGATATGTCGATAGAGGTGGGTTATTGTTTTTTGTTTTACTTGTTTTAGAGAAGTTGATATTTGGTAGTAGGTTCTAGGTTTGTGTTTATTTCAATTACATGTATAAATCCTAAGTGGTACAAACACCGAGTAGTACAAATACTTGCTATCTCATGTTTTTTTATTCTAAGTGGTACAAATACCGAGTAGTACTAATACTTGCTATCTCATATTTTTTTAATTCTAAGTGGTACAGATATATCATGAGGTTTGAACTCAATGTGAGGAGTTAAAATGACGTTTTACTAGATTATTTGGTGGTGTTTAAAACAAAGCAAAAACATAATGTCTAGTATCAATTTCGGTGACTTTTCCGTGTGAGTTCATATACTAGCTCAATAAATTATTACTCTCAGTAAAGGAAAAAAGGGTTTGAGAATAATATAGATCAAGTATTTAATCATAGTGCATATGTGTTTTTACAATTTATAAAGTTTAAATTTAATGAGGTGCATATATGTTTTAGGTGCTTACAGTTTGATTTATGTGCACCTCACGCTAGATAGCCATTTCATTTTGTATTTTTTATTATTATGTTGAGCGTGTTGATATTACTTTGGCGTGTTAAATGAAATATTTGTTTACTACTTATTGTGCGTTTTAATTGATTTTTGTTTTGGTTGATTAATGTTTAACTAATATTTTTTTATATATATTTTTTTCAGTCGGGATGGCTCAATTATAGGAAAGACGATGTGTGATAAAGATCATCTACGAATGCACTTATTTTTTAAAAGGCGTGCACATATGTTTTCGAAGCTGTGCATATATGTTCTCGAATCTATGCATATATGTTCTTGAATAGTTCACGCATGTTATTTCAAGAGTGCAATGTTTAACAATATATATTTATATTTGAATTGTATTTCATTTGATATCAAATTTTGTGTACTGTATTTATATTTATGTTTTTGCTTTCTTATAAATTGATTAAATGTACATATTTATGTTTTTTGTATAAATTTTTGAAATAATGTACACTGAAACATATGTGCAATTATCATTTTAAGAAAAAAAAGTTTCATGGCAAAACAATTATATAAAAGAAAAAAAAACACATATATTTGCTGAAAAAACATATATGCATCTTATTTTTTTTAAATATATTTGCAGAAAAATTAAAAAAAATTAATTCTAAAAAAAATAAAAATAATAATTTTGAAAATTTAAGGCTTAATAAAAACGTTTTTTTTAATTAAAAAAAAAGTGAAAATGTGTTTTACTATTTTACCCTTTTGAATTAAATAAAATAATTTAATAATGCTAAATTCTTATTGGTTCAAAGTTGGTTCTGTATAAAAAAAAATTTCTGCAAAGAACGGTCCCATATATATATAATTATATAGTATATATATATATAGTATGTAAAACTTTGCTTTTCAGTACCAATCTTAGTGCGATAACTACAGAACCACCAGAAACATGCATGGGCACACCATCGCTTTAATAATATGATTTGCGTTGGGACGGGCTAATTTTTTCCTGAATATTTTCTTTTTTTTGGAACGGTTTTGTAAATTTTTTTACGGGAATTTTTGTGTAAGAAAATCGTAAATAGTTAAAAGGTGAGGGTCCGTTTTGTATTTTTTTTTACTTTGGGCCAGATTTTAGGCTATTTTTGGGTTGTTTTTTTTTTGGCTAATTTTTTCCCGGATATTTCATTTTTTGTACGATTCGGGAATTTTTTTTTTGCGTTGGGACGGGTTAATTTTTTCTCGAATATTTTCTTTTTTTGGGACGGTTCGATATCTTTTTATTTGGGCCGATGAATGTAAAAAAGTTGTGAACAATAAAAACTTGACGTGTTTTTTTTGTTAATTTTTTTACGGGATTTTTTGTGTAAGAAAATCGTAAATAGTTAAAAGGTGAGGGTCCGTTTTGTATTTTTTTTTTGGCTAATTTTTTCCCGGATATTTCCTTTTTTTGTACGATTCGGGAAATTTTTTTTTGCGTTGGGAGGGGTTAATTTTTTCCCGAATATTTTCTTTTTTTGGGACGGTTCGATATCTTTTTATTTGGGCCGATGAATGTAAAAAAGTTGTGAACAATAAAAACTTGACGTGTTTTTTTTGTTAATTTTTTTACGGGATTTTTTGTGTAAGAAAATCGTAAATAGTTAAAAGGTGAGGGTCCGTTTTGTATTTTTTTTACTTTGGCCTGATTTTAGGCTATTTTGGGTTTTTTTTTGGCTAATTTTTTCCCGGATATTTCCTTTTCTTGTACGATTCGGGAATTTTTTTTTGCGTTAGGACGGGTTAATTTTTTCCCGAATATTTTCTTTTTTTGGGACGGTTCGATATCTTTTTTTTAGGCCGATGAATGTAAAAAAGTTATGAACAATAAAAACTTGACGGGTTTTTTTTTTAATTTTTTTACGGGATTTTTTGTGTAAGAAAATCGTAAATAGTTAAAAGTTGAGGGAACGTTTTGTATTTTTCTTTTTTACTTTGGACCAGATTTCAGGCTAATTTTGGGCTAGTTTTTTTTTTTTAACTTTGTGCCAGATTTTGGGTCACATTTTATGCGAATTTTAGGTTATATTGTCGACAAATGTGTATATTAGTAATAATTTTTTTTATATGGCTTATGTGTTGGGCCTCATGTTTAAAGTGTTTTTTTTGCTATATGTTTTTTTTAATATAATGGATTGTACGTTTGTAACCATATCAATTATTTTAAAGTTATTAGGTATCGAAGATGTTTCCGCGGGTATTTTTTTTATCTGAATAAATCGGAACATTTGTAATATTTTTTTTCCTCCTACTTTGTGCATACAAATTAAAAAAAAAACAAAAACAAAATAATTTAAAAAAAATCAAAATCGGGCTGGCCCAAAATGGGAGCCCGTTACTGTAGCACTGTGACCCACTGTCAAAACGACAGTGGATTTGTCACTCAATGTGTATATACAAGCAAAAGAACCCGCGCGTTGCGGCGGAGCTAATTTTTTCCCGAATAATTTTTTTTTTACGTTTCGGGGTTTTTTTTGGCGATGCGTTATGGCGGGGCTAATTTTTAATATTTTCTTTTTTTGTATGATTCGGGGAAAAAGAATTTGCGTTGGGACGGGCTAATTTTTTTCCGAATATTTTCTTTTTTTGTGACGGTTTTGTAAATTTTTTTACGGGAATTTTTGTGTAAGAAAATCGTAAATAGTTAAAAGGTGAGGGTCCGTTTTCTATTTTTTTACTTTGGGCAAGATTTTAGGCTATTTTGGGTTTTTTTTTTTTGCTAATTTTTTCCCGGATATTTCCTTTTAGTCTATGATTCGGGAAAAAAAAAATTGCGTTGGGACGGGTTAATTTTTTCCTGAATATTTTCTTTTTTTGGGACGGTTCGATATCTTTTTTTGGGCTTTTTTTTGTTAATTTTTTTACGGGATTTTTTGTGTAAGAAAATCGTAAATAGTTAAAAGTTGAGGGACCGTTTTGTATTTTTTTTTACTTTGGGCCACATTTTATGCGAATTTTAGGCTAGTTTGTCGACAAATGTGTATATTAGTAATAATTTTTTTTATATGGCTTATGTGTTGGGTCTCATGTTTAAAGTGTTGTTTTTTTTTTGCTATATGGTTTTTTTTTAATATAATGGGTTGTACGTTTGTGAACATATCGATTATTTTAAAGTTATTAGGTATCGAAAATGTTTCCGCAGGTATTTTTTTTATCTGAATAAATCAAAACTTTTCTAATATTTTTTTCCTACTACTTTGTGCATACAAATTTAAAAAAAAACAAAATAATTTTTAAAAAAAAATCAAAATCGGGCCGGCCCAAAATGGGAGCCCGTTATTGTAGCAAAGTAACTCACTGTCAAAACGACAGTGTATTTGTCACTCATTGTGTATATTTATAATTATTTGTAGGTAAGTATATTTGAGTAAATTTTTCTAGCTCTTTTCTAGTTTTTTTTTCTTTAATAAATCCGTCGTTTAAAAAAAAGTATATTTGAGTAAAAATTGAATATGTTAGATAATTTAGTTTTAGATAGAGAAAGAAGACATGTAAAGACGACCATATTAAACGATGTATGATGTCAAGCAAACTCGATTTAGAGGAAACTGCTCCCAACAAGACCACTTAGTTGGCCAGTAAGGGTGACTTTGGGGGAAGTTGTTACAAAATGCGAGAGGTCTCAATTTTGAGTCTCTCTATGAGGCTTTTCCTTCAAGTTTCCTTCAAAGTGTGAATCTATAGGGTTATTTTTGTAATTTTATTATGTTTGTTGATAGACTAGGTGTGTTTGGGAGGAGCCTTGAGAGCTTGAGCTTTTAAATAAGCTAGCTTATTATAAAACAAAATTTGTTTCACTACAAACATTTAGGAGCCTTAAAAAATCACAAGCTCTGATTTGAAAACCTTCTTGAAGTAGCTTTTGAAAGGTGGTTTGAGCTTTTAAAATAGCTAATTACAGTTAGTCCATTTTAAATAATATTTATGTTTTTCTTTGGATATGTCTTTCAGGTCTGTTTATATTTATAGGCTACAATTTCATTTAATTTTTTAAACAAATATAAAATGCCAGCTCAAGCTAGTTACTCTTCAAAGGCTATGGCAATAGAATCCTCACGGAACCCTAAATTGAAAACCCCAAATCAAGAACCCTAAATCTCCAAATGAACGGGCCTCATCCAACATCCCAACACCCCAATTCCAAAAATCTCCACCACATCTCGATCACGATTTTTGTAACTAATTTTCCAACAACAGTGTCTTCTAAAGATCTATGGAAGCTTTGTGATAGGCAAGGAGTGGTTGCAGATGTGTACATCGCACGAAAGTTATCAAAATCAGGTCGTCGCTTCGGATTCGTTCGTTTCATCAAAAACCCAGATCAAGCGAATCTATTGGAAGATCTAAACAAGATCTGGATTGGGAGTCATCATCTGTTTGCTTCAATTGCACGCTTCGATCGAAAACAAAACTCACAACCGAATCAATCTCATCAGAAACAATCGAATAACACTAAACCTCACGAAACGGGTCACGCTAGTCACACAACGGGAGGACGATCTTATGCATCTGTATTGAATGGTAAGGAGGGGACTCAAAAGCCAGTATTGGCTGGGCCAATAACAAAAAATATCACCCTCGAAAACTCTGATTTATTGGAATTATCTGATATTTCAAGTGTAGTTCTCGCAAAGATAAGGGATGTTCATCTTATAATTAATATTTATAGCGTTTTAAAAAAAGAGGGATTCTCTGATTTCAAGTGCAAATACATGGGGGGACTCTGGCTCTGGATTGAATTCAGCAGTGACGAGTCAAGGTTAAAGTTTCAAAAAAATACGGAGATGGAATTGTATTTTACCCAACGAAAACTTGTTTCACATAATTTCATTCCCGATGAGCGAATGATCTGGATCGAAATAGATGGACTGCCACTCAATGCATGGACTACTAATGCATTTAAAAAGATAGCAGGCAATTGGGGAGAAACGGTTTTTGTAGATGAAGACGCTGATGAAAATATTGCAAATGGAAGGGTATGTATCAAAACAAAAATAAAAACTCACATCATGGATTCGTGTCTGGTTTCTATCAAGGGAGTCAGATACCAGGTTAGAGTTCGTGAGTTTACAAATTGGGTACATGATTTTGCTTCACCAGACAACATCTCACAACATGATTATGAATCAGAGGCGTCGGGAAATGATCAAGATATAAATAGTATAAACGAGTCACAAGAAGAAAGGGAGATCAATGATAAGAAGGAGCAAATGATTATGAAATGAACGCTCCTGGTAAATCGGTGGACTCCTTTGAAGAAGGCGAGATCATTGGTGAATCGGATGATGGGTGTGTCAAGGATTGTATGGGAAAGAAATTGGACGATGATGTTGAAAAAGATATTGAAAATTGTTCTAACAATGTTACTAAGAAATGTGGGGTGGTAAATAATAATATGTCTAATAATGTGGAAGGTGAGATTCTTGAGGATCATTTTGATGGTGATTGGTCAGCGCAAACCAACCCCTCTTTTTATGTATCAATAAGTAAATATAAATATAAATACACAACAAAGGGATGTAACCACCGATACAGTAGACTTCTTGGAAGTAAACGACGGCGTTTTGACCCCCGGGGATAAAGTCCGTGAAGCTGCTACGTTTGACTGAAACAATAATAAATTGAAACAAAATTAAAGCAAAGAAGTAATTTATCATATGAGGTTTATAGAATGTAAATGTGTTGTTTACCAGAGAAGTTGAATGATGAAGAGCCATTGTTGTTGTAGTTTGTGAATGGTATGAATGGAAGGGTTAAGAAGAGGATGAAAGACGGATATGACGAGTCTCAAGATTATTGGTATATTCGCCTCTTTCTTTACCTCAAAGGTTCTTCTACTTTATTATATTTGCTTATTACATTCACTTTGCTTTCATTATATATATAATCATTTGAGATGTGTTGACCTACTGTTCATCGAGCACTGTAGCTACAGTGCTACAGTGCTGGGCCAGAAAATTTAGCCCAAAAATTTGGGCCGGCCCAATTAGTTTTTTTTTTTTTTTTTTTTTTTTTTAAATTGTTGGGACAAAATAGGGAGGAAAAAAATGTTACAAAAGTACCGACGCATTCAGATAAAAAAATACCCGCGGTAACATTTCCGAATTTACTTAAACAGTGTCATTTTACACCATGAGACAAAAAAAATAAATTCGCAAAAAAATAAAAAATAATAAAATAAATCATTTGAGAAGGGTTGACTTACTATTCATTTTAAGCATCGTAGCTACAGTGCTGGGCCAAAAAATTTAGCCCAAAAATTTGGGCCGGCCCAATTAGTTTTTTTTTTTTTTTAAATTGTTAGCACAAAATAGGGAGGAAAAAAATGTTACAAAAGTACCGACGCATTCAGATAAAAAAATACCCGCGGTAACATTTCCGAATTGATTTAAACAGTGTCATTTTACACCATGAGAACAAAAAAATAAATTCGCAAAAAAAAAGTATTAAAATATTAAAATAATAAAAATAATTAAAAATTTTACGCCAGCAACAACGCGTTAAGGAACATAAAAAAACAACTACTAAAACGCAACAAACGCGCGAAAAATTAACGCACCGCAGTAACGTGCAGGAAAAAATAAACTTACACTATTAAACACAAAAAAACGAGCGAAAAAAAAAAATTATCAATAATAAATATAACGCCGTGCAACAACGTGCGAAAAATTAACGCCCGCAGCAACGCGCGGATATTCTTGCTTTGTTACTCGTAATAACATAAGCTCGTTTTCTGTAGCTTATTTGATTTTTTTTCGTCTTTTATAAGTTTTTTTGACATATTAAATTATATAAGGCACAAAAGGTGTGTTATTGTTGGAAATTTAGTTCATTTGTTGGGTTCAGTTTATACCGGGTAATGGGGCTGGAGGTACGAAGGAGTACACCCAGAGGTCACTGTAACACCTGACTTCTGAAGTGATTAACAGAAATTTCATGTCGCTGATGATCTTCAGTGAGTTCACTCTTCAGTAAGTAACTCTGGACTGAAGATATTCATCAGTCTGATGGCTTCAGCGTACCACCAGGGAGTAATCCATCAGAGGAAGTATACTCAGCGGGTTAACTCATCAGTGGGTTATTTCAGTATTGAACTATCAGCGGGTGTGCTCCTCAGAGGGTAGCTGATGATTCAGGACACTGTAATGAATTACACTTAGATTAAAATTCAATGACTCTGTAAATGATTTGATAATTTTCTTAGGTAAGTTACAATCACATTTAATGACCACATTAATGGGTCGTGTAACCACTAATTCCTAAAATCAAGGAGGCTATTTAATAAATGATATATATATCTCTATTACTCTCTCTTAATTCTTTGACCTAGGGACTTGAGTACTCTCCTATAAATAGGAGATCATAACTGCATGAAGAACATACATAAAACCTAAACACTTGGATGCGCAAGGGTTCTTGATTGGTGCCTCAAACAAGAACATACATTTGGTCTTATCCCAAGTAGATATTCATATAGACTCAGGGGCCCAATAAAATATGTTAAGGGGGTCGAATAGTTTACTTTGGAAAGTGATTACATGATTCCAAGTGATATCCGGTAACCATCTTTGGTACGTAGTTCGGCTGTTGATTATCTTTACCCTGATCTGGGACTCACAACCTCTAACAATCAAAGAAAATTATTTTGTGATAATCAATGGATGCTGTTATGAAACACATGGCTTCAAACTTTGCCAAGCTTGACAAGTTTGAAGGGGTGGACTTCAGAAGATGGCAGAAAAGATGCTCTTTTGCTTTCCTGATGAAGTGTGTGTATGTGCTTGACTACCTATGCTGAAGATGGAGGTGATAATCCAACTATGGAACAAGTCAGGAAGAGGGCCAAATGGGACAATGACGATTATGTCTGCAGATGTTTAATCCTCAATGGTATGTCTGATTCCTTGTTTGATATTTACCAGAATGTTGATACTTTCAAAGAACTATGGGATACCTTGGAGGCCAAATATATAGCTGAGGATGCCTCAAGTAAGAAGTTCCTTGTTAGTAATTTCACAAATTATAAAATGATTGATTCAAGACCAGTCTTGGAATAATACAATGAACTTCTTGGTATACTTGGAAGGTTTAGTCAACACAAGATGAACATGGATGAATCTATTCAGGTCTCATGTATCATTGATAAACTTCCCCCTTCATGGAAAGATTTCAAGCACACCTTGAAACATTTGAAGGAGGAGTTAACTCTGGTTGAGTTGGGCAGTCATCTGCGCATTGAAGAGTCCCTCAGGGCGTAGGATAATGACAAGCTAAAGGGCAACAATGTTGTTGGTCCTTTAGTTGTCAATATGGTGGAGCATAACAACTCCTCCAGGTACAATGACAACAAGGGTAAGCGCAAACATCATGACACCAAAGGCTGATCCTAGCAAGGAGTTAAAGTGACTTGTGGAAGTGGAAGGAAACCTGGACACTTAAAAAAGGATTGCAAAGGTGTTAATATTGGCAACAAAGCCAATGGATCAGGCACAAAGGGTTCAGTGGATGGTTCTTCCAACTCACTGAAAGGTCATAATATGTTTAATAAATCTCTCCAGGTTTATTATGTTACATATGTATCTGAACTATATTTTGTGCAGGATGATGATGTTGCATGGTGGGTTAACTCAGGAGCAACTGTACATGTGTGTAAAGATAGATGGATCTATTCTTCACATGGGAAATGAGTCAACAGCCTTGGTGCATGGACGTGGTTGTGTAGATCTTAGGTTTAGTTCTAGAAAAGTTGTTTCCTTGTTGAATGTTTTACATGTTCCTAATATAAGGAAGAATTTGGTTTCTAGTAGTGTTTTGAATAATTATGGTTATAAACAAGTGATTGAATCTAATAAAAAAAATTATCCAAACATGGTGTGCTTGTTGGTTTTGGTTATTTAAGTAATCATATGTTCAGGCTTACTATTATCACTGATAATATTGGTTCAGCCTTCATGTCAACCTCTAAATTGAATGATTCAATCTTATAGCATGCTAGACTGGGCCATATCCACTTTAAGAGGATGCAAGATATGTCTAAAGATGGGTTAATCCCAGCTTTTGACATGGACACTTAAAAAAATGTAAGACTTGCATGCTAACCAAAATAACTAAGAAACCATTTCAAAATGTAAAACATGAAACTGAAGTTTTAGAGCTGATCCATAGTGATTTATGTGATATGCATGCTACTCCTTCACTGAGGAATAAAAAAGTACTTTGTGACATTTATTGATGATGCTTCAAGGTTTTGTTATGTTTATTTATTACATTCAAATGATGAAGCATTAGATAAATTCAAAGTATTCAAAACTGAAGTTGAATTACAACAAGGGTCCTTGATCAAAAAATCAGGACTGATGGAAAGGTGAGTACATGGATACTATGTATTTTTAGACTGTTAGTATTATCCATGAAACGACTGCTCCCTATACTCCACAACAAAATGGTATATCTGAAAGGAAAAATAGAGTGCTGAAAGAAATGGTTAATTCCATGTTGTCTTACTCAGGACCGAGTCAAGGGTTTTGGGGTGAAGCTATGTTAACAGCTTGCTATTTATTAAATAGGGTTCCCAATAAAAGGAATAGGATGACCCCTTATGAACTCTGGACTAAAAGGAAACCAAACCTCAGGGTTTGGGGCTGTAGGGCAGTTGTAAGACTCCCTGATCCAAAGCTAAAAACTTTGGGTGAAAGAGGCATTGAATGCATCTTTGTTGGATATGCTGAGCATTCCAAGGCTTTTAGGTTCTTGTTATTGATACTAATTAACAGTTTAAAATAACTCTATAATTGGAATCATGGATGGTTATCTTTGATGAGTATAGATTTCTATCAGTCCCGAGACCAAGTCAGAGTCCTTGAAAGATAGAACTGAATACATTCGTAGTTCAGTGGTCCCTGAAAAGGTCATTGAGGAGGTTGTTCAGCAACCTGAACCTGAGCTTAGGAAAAGCAAAAGGAATAGGACTCTAAAATCTTTTGGACCTGAATTTCAATTATACTTGATTGAAGGAACAAGATAAGGGGAATCGAGTAGTTATAGTCATTGTGTTTTACACTTTGCTATGTGTCGATGAGTACTTTACTACATGCATTTTTGTTGTTGCTGAGATTCGTTATTGATTTTGTTTATGTTCACACCGTGTGATTCAATTTCTGGCTCTTGATAATGTTTACCAATCACCATTGAAGTCACATACGTGTTCTTGTTCAAAACACATGCTCAGAAATAGTGTAGAAGTGAAAATTTCAACATGTTAATAGGTAAACCTGTAAAGAAGTTTTTATAGCAGCAATGCAGCATAAAGATTTATTGGGCCTTAATACCCTTGTAATGGCCCAAACTATGACATTAAGGCATTAACGGATTAAGCATCTTTAGATAGGGCCGGAGACAATATTGTTTTTAAGCCCAATTGGAGTGCAGACATTTATTGATCTATTCTATGATTAGGATTGCTTACTTTTTGGTAAGCTATTACTTAAGCTATTACTTGGGGCAGTTGGATGTAGTTGATACTTTATTTAGATCGTGTTTGTTTTTTCAGAAATGCTTTTTAACAACATTTTAATTTGACTCATTAAGATACGGTTAGACATTTGGACCATTAAAACTGTTTTTTTTATGTCATTCAGAGGCGGTAAGAGGCAAACAATGTTAAGAGCGTTTGTTTTTTCTGATCATTAAGAGACAGTAAACCTCTTACCGAACTAGATGTGGAAATTGTGTCTTAACACCTCTTAATGTCTTTTTTTGCTTTTATTTATTTTCTACTTTGTTATGATTTTTTTACTTTGGTGTTTTTTTTTCATTTCTTGATTTTTTTCTAGTTTCACATTTGTCTTTTTATATTAATCATTTTAAAAAGTCATCCAATTCTAACGTTACTCATTTAGTCAATCGTTTTAAAAAGTTCAATTTAAAATCTGACCCATTTAGTTTTGTCAAATAAACACGAGATTACATGTTTTGTTTAAAATATTTTTAACTTTAAATTGATTATATTATAAAATATGTTTTTATATTTAATAAAGTTTATTTCTTGCGCGAATACAATCGTTTTGTATAATTGTAAAAACTATAGTTTAACACATCTAGATATTTTTATCAAAACAACCAGTTTTATTTTATTCAGATCCAGATTTCTCAACCACTTAGATTAAGATGGAAATTAGATTCAGACTTTTCTACCGAATATTCACATTCAGATGTGCGAATCTAATTCAGATTCAGAGCCTCTTAATAAACAAACAGATGGGAAATAATGCAATATACAAGGCAAATACTTCTGATCGAATGGTACTACATATTGTCTTGAGAAATACTTCGGTGAGAAGGTACACATGTATCATGGTTAAGTTGCAGACAGATCGTTCTATTATAGGATTAAGAAACGGACGACTTGGACTACATGTAAGAGAGAACCGAGTAGCTTTCCATGTTTCGCTGCTCAGCTACAACCATCATGTGTTTGGTGCTCTTATTCTCTCGTAAAAGAGTAGTGAAAGGCTTAAAGACGTTTTAACCAAATCTTGTCATTCATGTCAAATAAGAAATAGCTGAGATGCCTAGTATCTTTATACTTACATATAATTCTTCAATTAGTGCTTATTTAAGAACCCACTTTCCGACATACTAATATACGAATAACATGACATGTTTATTTATACAGGTTTAAACGTATCAAAGATTTTCCTTATTTCAAATATTTACAATACTTTCTTATACCTACATTATTATTTAACTTGCTCTAATGGAATATATATGTGGACTTATGAACCTCCATCAAGGTGACCTAGTAAGGAGACGCTATGATTTTCTCACAAAATATCTCAGCTTCAAACCTCAACTGATACACATCATGGTCAGGAAAAGGGTTGGAAACAATGTTATGATACCCCAATTAGGCCGTGTATATATGATTAAAGACTTACCTTCCGAAATGCCCATATAACCTAATGGCTCATCAAGGATCAACATAGTCTCAGGTGTCAAAATGGGTCAATTCAAGACTAAGCTGGAAATGGGTCAAGTCAAGAACAATCTGATCAACTCCAAGCAAAAGCGATGTAGGATCAATGTAATAGTTCAGCTTGTAAATTTAGTAAAGTCAAAGTTCTGTTTTAGCTTAGTCAACTCTCAATCAGTTTAAATACTGAGTTTCCCTCTTATTTGTAATTAGAGAATTTATAATGAATAATCATTTTCTCTCTCAACTCTCTTAACTATCTGTTTCTCATAATGGGATCAGAGCCATTATTGATGACTTGTAACTAACTTTGGCAGTTTCCTAACAAACTATGCCATAAATAACTACTTTCCATCAAACTTCACTACCAATAACTAACTTTCTAACAAGCTTCGATAACACAACAGTCATAAACCATCATCTTCAACCACCACACATAATCAAAATCAATTAAATTCAACAATGGCACCAGCTAACAATAACCAAAACATGAACAATCGCAATCAAAACACAAGTAACAACCAACCACCACCAAGAAACAATCAACCACCACCGACTGGATCACAAATTTCCACCATTGATATCAATTCACCCAATCACCCACTTTACCTTCACCCTAATGATCATGCTGGCTTAATTCTAATCTTAAAGAAGCTAGCTGGTTCAGAAAACTATAGTTCTTGGAAAAGAAGCATGATGATTGCACTAAGTGCAAAGAATAAACTCAAGATTATTACTTGTGAATTAACTTAACCTAATGTTGAATAAGAAGAAAGAGCCTTGTGGTAAAGAACCAATGATATGATCATCTTTTGGATTCTAAACACCATATCAGATCAGATAAGTAACAACCTGAACTTTGTGAATTCAACATCTGAATTGTGGTCTGATTTGTATGAACATTATGCTCAATTGGATGGTCATAGGATGTACCAGTTAGTGAATGATATAGTTGCCTTAAAACAACAAAATTACAACATTGAGGTGTATTATCACAAGTTGAAAGGCCTTTGGGATGAACATGATACTTTAGAAGCACCATATCTCTGCAATTGTGTTTGTAACTGTGAAAATGGCAAAAACAATAGAGATATGGAACAAAGAAAAAGACTGATTCAATTTCTTATGGGCTTAGATGAATGCTACTTAAACCTAAGGGGATATATTCTACTTTTGCAACCACTTTCAATTGTAGCTAAGGCTTATAGCATGATCAGACAAGAAGAGAAGCAAATGGAAGGGATTTTGCCTAAACCTCTAGGATCTACTACTCTGTCAGCCCAAACTTACTCACCTTAATCAAACAGATTCAACAACTCAAACAGAAACACCAAATCTCAATTTCCAAACAGATCACAATCTGGAAGAAGAAACACATTTAGGGCTGGTGTATACTTCACAAATTGTTCCAAGGAAGGACACAACAGTGATGAGTGTTATAGGCTTAAAGGTTACCCAATTGGTCATACATTACATGAAAAATACAAACCACCAGTGGTAAAAAACACAAGTGTAAGTGAAAACAAAATCCCAAGGTGAATCTTTTCATAGTCAGGATAAAGCGTGCAGCTCAGCTCAGGCAGAATCAAGCACAAGTGATGGAAATGATGCAGTCTTTGTGAGGATGGATCAACTCCAAAACCAATCGAATCAAGTGTTACTAATGATGCTACAATGCCAAAAGGAGCCACCCTATGGTATGATCAATTCTCACACTATTAGAAAACATAAGTTTATTGCTTCTGTCATGACTAGATTTAAGACTGCTTGGGTAGTAGACAGCGGAGCCACTGACCATATTTGCCTTATTTTATCCATTATGTTTGACATGTTCGACACTTACACTTGTAATCCACCTATCCATGTCACACTACCAATGGCTATACTGTAGAAGTAAAAATCTATGAAAAAGTCAAGATTAATGCAGATATCACACTCACAAATGTATTTTACATACCCACTTTTGCTTATAACTTGCTCTCTGTGAGTCAATTGATAAAACATATGCCAATCACTACAATTTTCACTTCCTTAACCTGTTATTTCCAGGGTCTCAACAAGAGGATTACTCATGGCAACCTTTGTGAAGGACTCTAGATCATTTACCCTGATCAAGCCTCACCATCATCACTGTCACACCCTGCCTAGGCGGAAACACGAGGCATAACATCATGGATATCATCACAACACAATGGTGTCAACAATAGAGAGAACTAAATGAAATAGATAAACAAATGAGACACAATGTGTCATGACAATATCTAACACAAGATAAAGTAGTCTTGCATTATGATAGCAAAGTCATACCACAAGGAAACATACTCCAAGAGTCTAAACAATCAAACAACAACCAGGTATCAAACAATTCAAATGACATAACTAAAATCTCTAGGACAATGACTCCGCATGCAAGACTACGGTCTCACTAGCCACTCTTCCTAACTTCAACATCCTCAAGATTGTAACCTGAAAATGATGCTTAAAACGTCAACATAAAGGTTGGTGAGAGTCATAGGTTTAAGACACGAAAATCAAAGCTTATAAACAATTACTGTGATTAATGCAAACATGGCAGGACAATTATTGTACTATCATACAAGATAACATGTAAATGAAACCATAACGAGCATGGGAACGGAACGTGTCCCTCGATCCAACAAGTATCAACACTTGGGTAGGAACGTTACCCCCGATCAATTATAACCATCACTTCACATGGGTAGGAACGTTACCCCCGATCCAATATCATAACAAATGGGTAGGAACATTACCCCCGATCCAATATCACAACAAATGGGTAGGAATGTTACCCCCAATCCAATATCACAACAAATGGGTAGGAACGTTACCCCTGATCTAATATCACAACAAATGGGTAGGAACGTTACCCCCGATCCAAATACACATAAGCATTTAGCACGTAACATACAATAGCCAAGTAAAGTCCATACACTTTCAAAATAAAGACACATAATCACAGTAATTAGAACATTTCAAATCCATTTGCATCATTTCCATCCTAATTTAAAATCGATGTGAAAAGAGGGACTATGAAACTCACCTGAATACTCAAACGCAACTTCCAAATCTCAACACGCAACTATACAAATAAATAAACACGCTTACACACGATCAAGCTAAAAGCTCTAGTCCATGTAACACACATATAATGGATGTCTAAGGGTTTAGCTAACCATCATGGGTCACCCCGACACCATGCCCAACCTTAACCATCTCATTAACATTTTACACTAGCTACTTATAATTAAATCAGAATTGCAGAATTAATTATATGTGCAACTACCCCAAATAAAATCCAACTTCAAAACTGTTCCAATTCGGATCTGATTGATCAAACTTCAAAACTGTCCTAATTCAGATCTGATTGCACACCAAAATATATCACTCTAACTACCATACTTAGACATGCCTTCAAAGGCTAATTTTTACAGTATTATCAATAGACATATGGAACTTAACTACTGTAGAAGGACTAAGTTTAATTCCATTTTTAGTTATAGGTTTTACCCTCTCAAACATGACCTGATTCTGACCCGTATTTATTGTTTTGACCACTTTTCTTGCAAGAATTATTTGAATGACTTCTCGATCTTATAAACCTTTGAGGCCAGATTTTGCTGGAAATTAGACTCTATGTAGTTAATTTTAGGCTTAAGAAAATCAATAAAAGCTATCCGTATGACCGAGTTATGAGTCCCGCAAGGTGACCTAAAATTCTGATCAGATTCCGGTTACGAATTTAACATGATAAACCCTAATCATTCACATCTAAACCCTAATTAAACCCTAAAAACGATTTTTAATGTTTAAAACCTATTAATTACATCATTAATTACAGATTTTTAAAACCCTAATGATCCATCAATGATTATGTTACATGAATACATAAATCTAACTAGGATGAATACACTTACCTTGAATGCTAGCACCTAAACAACAAGTTCTTGCGGTTTCTTGGATCAATCATGAAAATCGACTTCCTTAGGGTTTTGGGGCTGCATATGAACGACCAAAAGAGGGGAAGGGGAAGGGAATGACTAGGTTTAATGGTATTTAACCCTAAAGCATCCTTATCCTTTCCTAAATACAATTTGACAAAACAAATAAAACTTCCTAAGCCCATGAAAACCCAAAACCGATCGGCCCCCCTTATGTAAACATATTTTATATTTTTTTATTAATAATTAACTAATTACCTTCATTACCTTAAATTTTCATAAAAAAAACCTAAGCTAATTTGGGTAAACCTTTTTACATAAACGCCACCTACTAGACTTTCTAAAAATAACTTTTCATTTCACATCTCACTTTCTATTTATGGAAAGTCTACTGCGAACTTCCATATTTCACTCACATGCTTCCTTTCCAATAACTTACACTTCTTATAAATGCTTAACTCTTAAAAACCAAGAATTGACGTAGCAATGCATGCAACACGTCTTTCATTTCCATTATCACCACACGTGAACAAATGGAATACTTAACACCAAACTCATATGCACACAAAATAAGATAATCATTTACCTCTAAAATGACATCATGCACATATGTAAACCACTTCAACCTACATAATGAACACATAGCACGCAAGAAACATACAAAATGGACACTTAGCCATTTCTAAAGGTATAAACTAACCCGCTCAAATCACGGTTGTCACAATCACCTATAGTTCTTTACACCAGCAGCACAAACAACACCATACTATGGTATTCAAGACTGGGACACTCATATGCTACAACATTTAAACAAATAAAGACAATTTATGTTTCTTGTAATTATGAGCTTTTAACTTGTAATGTTTGCCCTTTGGCTAAAAACTATGCTTCTCCTTTTTCATTAAGTACTTCTCATGCTTCATTCCCATATGAGCTTATTCATTTAGATATTTGGGGCCCGTACAAATCACCCATCATAAACAAATTCTTTCTATTAATAGTGGATGATTTTTCAAGAGCAACCGGGACATATCTCTTTCCTAGTAAGGATCACGCTACTTCACAAGTCAAAACATTTCATTCATATGTCCAAAACCACTTTAACAAAACCATCAAAATAGTAAGAAGTGATAATGGCTCAGAATTCTTAAATTTTTCCTTATCCATATTTTTCAATCATCATGGTATCATCTATCAAACAAACTGTCCCTATACACCTCAACAAAATGAAAGAGTAGAAAGGAAACACAAGCAACTACTTGAAGTTGCCAGAGCCTTAAGATTTCAAGAAAACTTTCCAATTCATTTTGGGATGATGTATTCTTACAACTATCTACCTTATCAACAAACTTCCTTCTAAACCCATCCATAACAAGAGCCCATTTGAATGCCCACCCCTAGACCACCTCAGAATCATTGGATGCCAAACATTTGCTCAACAACACCTTAATGATAAATTTACAGCTAGAGCCATTCCATCTATTTTCATTGGCTATCCATCAATTCAAAAGGGCTACATTTTATACAACCTTCAAACCCATAAGCTCTTTACAACCAGACATGTAACCTTCCTTGAACATCACCAACCAAACACCCCCATACCAACAAACATCACCAACCAAACACCCCCATAACAACATACTAACCAGACCAATCCACCTCACTTCAACACCCCTGTTGCACCAAACACGCCTTTTAACTCTACTACTAAACCCAAATCCATCCAACACATCAAATACACCTCCTAATTCCAGTCCTACCAACTCAACACCAACTTCATCTAATACACTAATTTCATCTCAACACACATCAACAATTTCACAACCAATTGACTTCTCCACAGATTCTACCTCTATACAATCACCATCCACATCTACACAGTCTCAACCTTCAACTAAAACTACCACTTCAAACCTTCCTTCACACCCCATTCTACCTCCAACCAGAACTTCTAACAGATCTTCCAAACTCCCCACCTTACTACAAGACTATCATCTTAACTTGCATAAATCCTTAACTTCTTCTAAACATCATTTCACCAATTTCATTAATTATACTAACATCCAAACACCCTCAACTAGACACTTCATAAACACAATCAACTAATTTGTTGAACCATAGTCTTATACTCAAGCAGTTAAGGATCCAAAATGGATAGATGCAATGAACTTAGAACTAGCAGCCTTATAAGCCAACCATAAATTAGAACTAGCAGCCTTATAATATCCTCTCACCATACATGGACTATAGAGAGAGACAGACCCGCCACGCGCACCAGCTAGAAAGCAACTCTCGCGCGCTAAGTAAATGGGTCTATAGAATAAAATGCAAAGCCGATGCTACCATAGATAAATACAAGGCTAGGCTAGTGGCCAAGGGATTCACATAATAAGAGGGCATTGATTTCCATGAGACCTTTGCTCCTGTTGCCAAAATGGTAACAGTCAGAGCTCTCTTAGCTACTGCAGTGCATAACAACTGGCCAATTGCCCAACTGGACATCAACAATGCCTTCTTACATGGAGATCTTATAGAGGAAGTCTACTTGAAACTACCACAGGGTTATTCTTCTCCTTCAAAGACAAGTGTTTATAAACTTCAAAAGTCTCTCTATGGATTAAAACAAGCAAACAGGCAATGGTTTTTTAAACTAACAAGCTTTCTCATAAACCTTGGTTTTACTCAAAGCTATGCAGACACCTCTCTTTACCTTCAAAAACGATCACACCTTCCTATGCCTACTTGTATTTGTAGATGATATCACCCTCACAGGTAATTCTCCCACCTACATCACCAAAATTAAACAACACCTCCACCAACAATTCAGCATCAAGGATTTAGGCACTCTCAATTACTATTTAGGCATTGAAATCTTAAGGAACAAAACTGGTCTCATTATGACTCAAAGAACGTATACTTTAGAGCTCCTTTAAAGTGCCAGTCTTCTTAATGTGAAACCTTCTTCCATACCCTTTGATCCTATCATTAAATTAAACCATGATGATGGTGAACCTCTTGATGATCCATCTCAATACAGGACACTGGTAGGAAAGCTTCTATATCTCATAATTACAAGGGCTAACATTTCTTTTATAGCTTAAACCTTGAGTCAGTTTATTCAAGCTCCAAGAACTCCACACCTAAAAGCCTTGATCAAAGTTCTCAGGTATCTAAAATCCTGCCCATGATAAGGTCTTATCTTTCAAACAAACACTACTTTAAACCTCAGAGCCTTTTGTGATAGTGATTGGGCAAGTTGCATCTTTTCTAGAAGACCAGTCACTGGATACTATATATTCCTAGGCTCTTATCTTATTTCATGGTAATCAAAGAAACAAACAGTTATGTCCAGAAGCTCAACTGAAGCAGAATACAGAGCTCTAGCAGATGTTACTTGTGAATTATCATGGATTTAAAGATTTGGATATAGTGCTCAAGTCTCCTACCACTATCTACTGTAACAATGCCTCAACTATTGCACTGGCTTCAAATCCAGTCCAACATGCAAGAACAAAACACATAAAGATAGACTATCATTTTGTGAGGGACAAGATTAAGCAGGGTCTAGTCATACCTACCTTCATATCCACTCAGCATCAACTTGCAGATGTCCTCACCAAAGGTCTCTCTAAAGCTCTTCACTATCAATGTCTCTCTAAGTTTGGCATATGTGATCCCTACACATTACTAACTTGTGGGGGGTAATACTTAATTGTATAGGCCACTTAAATATGTTCTATTCACAACGATCATTTTAAACACAGTTTTTTTCCAAACACTAACACAATACTTAAAAAGGGCTTTTATAATTAAAATCAATTATAAAATATGTTACTCAAACAAAGGACGCCATAATACCAAAAGGGATCGTAAAACACCGTACAGACTCTAACACAATTCTATTGTTTGAAAACGAAAGAAAATACCAGGAACCATATACTCAAAATAAAATCAAACGAACTCGTACAAGAAAACTCATGCAAGACGTTACGTACCCAAAAGAAAACGTAAGGTCTTATCCAAAATAACGATCAACAGAGCAAACCTAAGAGCATCGATACTAACACGTCGCCAACGGGTTACAAAAACCAAGGGATATACAAAGAAGGGAGTAATGATCCACACTAATATGTTAGGAACAATTAGTGCTTAAAAGAAACCTTTGATACTCATACGAGTAATCAATGCAATGAAAGAACTAACGAAATGCGGCTATATCCGAAAAAGCAGATTCGAACAACCAATATACCATTGGGACAGTCGAATAGGAAAATTAGGTATCCTTACTAACAAAGTACGATGAAGGGATGCTAAACTTAGAACAAACAACCGAGCAAACTAACAACCTCTATAATAGCAATACTAGGTATCCGCAAATACTAGATAGAAGGGAAACTTACTATCTATGCAACTCAATTTAACATATCATCCAATTAGGGTAAGAGAATAATTCTTACCCATACCATCATCCTTATCATGAATACACATATCAATAAAAAAAACATATTACACTACCACCTTACATTAAACACAAATAAATGCAATCATGGTCACAAGTCTACGTGTGTGATGCCTTTATAATTATGTTGGCCACCATAATTATAAGTGCCTCCTTTCACACGTGTACTTACTTCTAAGATTACCCATTTCAATCATAATTCACATATAAGCGCATATACCACATTGCACATCTTAAAATACTCTAATATAACACACAAAGGATGCTCCATCAAAGAAATACCTACTTATATAAAGATAAATCAAACGACATCAAGTGAACGAAAGTGACTTGCAATAATTCCTTAAATACGAAATATTTAAAGAAAATAATCAATAACAACATGAGAGGTAAAGACGGGATAATTATGGGTTGGGCCTCGTTGGGTTGACTTTTGCCTTCAACCAAGAATCACCCGACTCCGCAGGTCCAGCTCTACTACGCGCATCCGACCAATGATCAACTATCCTATCTCCTTCGGTTCCACAAGAGGCTCCTCTTATAGATCCTTATAACGCTTAAGTCCAGTTGGGAAAACAGTTCCCCAATGAGACTCCTTATGGGTGAGGGGAAAACATAGCTAAAATACTAAGAAAGTAATACATATCATATCAGATAATGGAAAACAAAATAACTAAATGAAACTTACAAATAGGAAAATTAAGCTATGAATATAGCGGGGAAGAAGAAGTTATAGCATTAACATTAAGCCATAAATGCATCTACATAAAGGACCCCTAGGTTATAGTCTAGGCTCGACCACCTACTTCTCTATAACTAAAGGCTCTGAAACCAATCTGTCACACCCCACCAAGGCGGAAACACGAGGCGTAACTCATTAGGAAAAAAATTATCGCAACTTATGGTGTTCTATAGAGAAATCTAAATGAAGGAAATAATCAAATGGACACTATGTGTCATGACAATACCCAACACAAGATAAAGGAGTCTTGCATTACTAAAGTAATGTCGTACACGAAACAACATAATCCAAATACTAACAATCTCCAACAAACAAGTATCAAGCAAAAAATGTCATAAATGAAAGACTGAAAAGACCAACTCCCAAGCAATTCCTGGGTCTCTCTAGGCCACTTCTTCCTATACTTCCTTCTTATCATCACGATACTTCACCTGAAAATCGGATGCTTAAACGTCAACATAAGTTGGTGAGGAGTTCATAGGTTTTAGACTCGATATATAATCCAATTAAATTTTACCAATGATAACTGAAAACAAGCATGGACAATAAATGAACTACCATATAAGCTATCATGAAAACCAAATCAAATCCAATCCAAACCAAAAGACCATTCACACGATTACGAGACGGTCTCTATCGCAGACTACTCAATTGATCATAAGCATGATGCATACCACAAATCCCACTCCAATTGTCATAAGCCATGGAGCATACACAAAACCTACTCAATTGATCACTAAGCATGGAGCATACACAAACCTACTCTAATTGATCATAAGCCATGGAGCGTATCAAATCACAAAACATGTAGACATAACATATTAATAGCACATAAGTATATGCAACTTTGATAACACCATTAATCTCAGTAATCAAAACATTTCCAAATACTTTGCATCATTTCCACCCTAATAAATCATAAAAAAAGTGGCTATGAAATCAACTGATGCAAAGTCGTTCCAAAACAATTCAACACAAGCTACACAATACAAACACGAACGTGTTACACGCGAATAAGCTAAAAGCTCAAGTCCATGTAACAATCATATGATGGATGTCTATGGTGTTTAATTATCCCCATGGGTCACCCCGACACCATGTCCAACTTTAACTACTTCATTAACACTTTACACTAGCTACTTATAATTAAATTGGAATTATAGAATTTTAGTGTCTCTTTACGTGCTCAAAACCCTAACTTAATGACCTTCATAATTTATATAAAAAATCACCCACGTTCATTAATGAGTATATTAACTACCTTGTGGTTCTTAAGTATTCATTACATGTGCAACTACCTCAAATAAAATCAAACTTCAAAGCTGTCCTAATATTTCACACTAAAATATATCCCTATAACTACCATACTTAGACATGTTTTCAGAGGCTAATTTTTACAGGATTATCCATAGACATATGGAACTTAACTACTGTATAAGGGCTAAGCTAAATTCCATTTTTAAGTATAGGTTTTACCCTCACAAACATGACCTAAATCTGACCCGTATTTATTGATCTGACAACTTTTAGTGTAACCAACATTTGAATGACTTCCCAACCTTAAAAACTTTCGAGGCCGGATTTTCTAGAAATTAGACTCTTTTGGCTTATTCATAGATTCAAGAAACATATCAATACTCATTTTTATCATCAAGATATCATTCGTTGAACACGACCCAAAAATCTGCCATAACCTAAATCATGAATTAACACGAATCTAACCCTAACGTTTACATCATTATGATCCTAATTAAACCACAAACATCCCCACATGCTCTATTTATAATTAATTTCATAATTTTATAAACCCTGGTGATCCATCAAATCATTGTTACATTAAATAAGAAATCAAACTAGGTTAGATCATTACCTTTACTTGATCTTAAACACAATCTTCTTGTAAACCTTGCTCAAAATTTTCGACTCCCTGATTCTTAGGGGGGAAGAATTTCGGCTCAAAGGGATGAAAGAGGAGGCAATGATGGACTAAAATTGTATTTATGGTTTCTATACCTAGGGATAATGATTTACAAAGTCCTGATCTAACTCAAAGTGTGATAATAAAAAAACATATTTTTTTCTTTTCTTTTTAATCAAATCCGCCCCCCCCTTAATAAATATATATTTTTATTATTTTTTTATTAATTTATTAATTAACTGATTTACCTCATCACTTTAAGTTTTTATAAAAAGCTAAGCTAATTTGATTAAACCTTTTTACTTAAACGCTACTTACTAAACTTTCTAAATATAACTTTCATTTCACCACACCACTTTCTATTTTTAGAAAGTTTGCTACAAACTTCTATATTTTACTCACATGCTTCCTTTCCAATAACTTATATTTCTTATAAACACTTAACTCTTAAAAACTAAGAATTGACGTAGCAATGCATGCAACACGTCTTTCATTTCCATTATCACCACACGTGAACAAAATTGAATACTTAACACCAAACTCATATGCACACAAAAATAGATAATCATCTAACTCCTAAAATGCATCATGACATATGTAAACCACTTCAAATACATCTTTAACAACATCGCACGGCAAAGAAAAATTACAAAATGGACACTTAGCCATTTCTAAAGGTATAAACTAACTTGCTCAAATCACGGTTGTCACAGATTGAGGGTGGTAAGCAGTGCTATGATTAAGTTGGGTCCCACTAAGCTTAAAAAGTTGAGTCCAAAAATTACTAACGAAGATAGGATCACGGTCTGAGACAATTATTTTCGGTATCCCATGAAGTTTAATAACGGTATCAACAAATACCTCCGCGACTTTGTGAGCATTGAAACTAGTCGGTAAAGGGTCGAAGTGTGCATATTTAGAGAACTGACCGACCACGACAAGCACCACCGTCAAACCCATAGAGACGGGCATCCCCGTGATGAAATCCATAGAAAGATCCTCCCACACAGCCGTTGGTATAGCTAGCGGCTGCAAATATCCCCTTATTGCTTATGTCGAGTATTTGGTTTGTTGACACACGCGACGTTGTTTAACATACGCTTCTACGGTTTTACGTATACCCTTCCAATAGAAAACAGCCGAAAGACCAACCATCATCTTCTTGACCCCTTCGTGACCCGAACTAGGCATGTCGTAAAACTCCCACAACAACAAAGGTTTTAATTTAGATTCAGCCCCGACATAACAGCGATCTTGAAAAATCAACATTCCCTCTTGGTGTCGAAACCCTACCGCGGCGGTTCCCGTATCCAACTGGCGATGTATCGTGACCAAATCTGCCAAGGTACTATTCTCTGCCTTAAGGTCGCTCAGAAACACAGTCAGTGGTTGGCTTAAATGCATAAATGATGCCGTCAGAGATTCACTATCCTTAAATACGCGTGAAAATGCATATGCCACGGTATTTTGAGCCCCTGGTTTGTACTCAATGCTGAAATTAAAGCCCAACAATTTCCGCACATATTTTTGCTAAATTGGGGTTTGGATTACTTGTTGTAAAAGCTCCTTAATACTTCGATGATCCGTCCGGATAACAAAACGTCGCCCAAGTAAGTATTGCCGCCATTTAAACATGGCTTCCACAATTGCAAAGAGTTCCTTCTGTTAGGTCGCAGCCACTCGCATTCTAGGCCCTAACCGACAACTAAAGTAGCAGATAGGTCGGTCATTCTGCAGCAAAATCGCACCAATACCTGCATCCGCGGCATCCGTTTCAACAATAAAAGTTTGATAAATATTGGCAAGGTCAATACGGGCGTCGTCGTCAGCTATAGCTTAAGTGACTCAAAAGTCGCTGCCTGGGCCTCGCCTCATCGAAACCCGTCTTTGCGTAGTAAATCAGTTAACGGAGCAGCCATAGCCGATACCCCTTTATGAAACGTTGATAATACCCAGCAAGCCTAAGAAACCCCCGCACTCGTCGCTGCGTTTTAGGTGTCGGCCACTCACTAACGGCCGCTATTTTCTTTGGATCCACCTCCACGCCAACGCCCGTAATTATGTGACCAAGGTATTCCAAAGTGGTTGCTCCAAATGCGCACTTTGAATTTGTCTTCACATAATGATGGTGCCTGTAAACAGATAAGACACACTCCAGATGCTAATATGGGGCCGTAAGTGAGGGACTATAGATCTAATATATCGTCAAAGAAAACGATTACAAATTTACGTAAGTAAGGGAAAAAATTATATGATTCATTCTGGCCTGGAAAGTAGAGGCTCGTTGGTAAGCCGAAATGGCATAACCAAAAATTCATAGTGTCCGTCATAGGTGCGAAAAGCCATCTTGTATACATCACGGTTATGCACACAAATTTGATGATAGCCCGCCCGCAAAATAGTTTAGTAAGGATAACCGCTCCCCCAAGTTCGTCGAACATCTCATCGGCAGTGGGTATCAGAAACTTATCTTTTACTGTGACCTCATTAAGGGCCCGATAGTCCACAAAAAAATGATAACTGTCGTCTTTCTTTTTAACAAGAAGAACAAGAGACGAAAATGGGCTCTGACTAAATTGAATAATCCCCTGGTCTAACATTTTCTTAACCAACCTTTCTATTTCCCCTTTTTGATAGTGCGGATATCGATAAGGTTTCACATTAACCGGCTTCATATTAGGTAACAAATGAATTCGGTGATCAATGACCCGATAGGGCGGCAAAGAAGTAGGTACCTGAAACAAAGAATCAAAATGGACCAAAAGTTGCTCCAAGTCCGGGTGCGTTGTGCCAGCCTCAACCGTCGACGCAACCCCGTCATCCGTAGATAAGTGATGCAATTCATACACACCATAAACGTTATTCGAATCAAGCAACACATGCATATGGTTAAGACTAATACGTTTCATGCGAAGGGACTCGTCGCCTTTCAACGTATAGGTAGTACTAGCAAGGGTAAATTACATAGTCTGAAGTGCATAGTCATGAGTCACCTTACCAAGTTTTTGTGGCCACTGGATTCCCAAGACCACATCGGGCCCTTGCATTGGTAGAACATATAAATCAACTTCAATTGCTAGCCCTTGCATACCAAGCTTGACTTGAGTGCACAACTTTTCACACAATAAAGTCTCCCCGCTCCTGATATACACCTTAAACGCCTTGGTTGTTTGTACCGGTAATTGCATTTTTCAATAATATCATGACGAACAAAATTATGCGTACTACCGTTATCGATTAACACATGGACGTTACCTCATCCAATCGACCCCCATAGCTGAAGGGACCGAGGGCTCCCTTGTCCTATCAACGAATGTAAAATAGAGATGTCTCTACTCTTCACAACATCGGTAGTAGGATCGGTATCAGCTTCCCCGTTTGTCTCGTCCTCAGTCATGAGTAACAAAATTTTCGCCGGGCATTTATGACCCCGGGCCCATTTATTATCGCAGTTAAAGCATAACCCCTTGTTAAGGTGTTCATGTCGCTCGGCGGGCGAAATCCACTTAATGGCAAGTGGTTTAGAAGTAGCCGCTGCTGGTTGTGTTGGTGTGGGTAATAAAGGAGGTTTATTGGCGTTGACCGCAATTGCAACCCCCACCAAACGGGCATTAGAGAAGCGTGACCCACCGAAGCTTGTCCCCGCCTTTGTAGCCGTACCTGACATCGCCGATGCCTGGTCATCCAAGCGCGCTTCAGTAACACGGGCCAACGCAAAAGCGTCGCCCAATGTGGTTGGTTTGACCACTAACAACTCCCGTTGTAAGTAAAGTTTGAGGCCCGAGATATAAAAGGATATGAGCAGGGATTCGGTGTAACGTTTCTTAATTTCAGGTCATTTTACGACTCCTATTGTTTGTCACTATTTATTTTGGTCTGATACGCGTTTACTTTTAATAGTTACTTTTAAGCTAAATCACGTAGACTAGAAATAATCAATTAATGTGAACGGTCGCCAAATAAATTAAAGTTTACAACAACCAAGTAATATATAATTATTAAGAAGATAATTATGTACTTTGCGTATTTTATTTTTATTGGTCACGTGTAAGGGATACGTCTCGCAATAAAATACATTTGGACACACCCCGAAAATACCTAGACTTACCTAGACTCAAACCAATACCAGCTTTTAAAACCTTAACACAAAATTAAATCAATTTTGTGTCAAATGCCCACTATGGCCGGATATCTATACATATACATATCAAAGATCACCTAAATTTTTTACTAATGATCCTAAAAGTACTAGTACTTCATCTAACTAATTAATACTAGTCCTAATTGTCTCCACTAAGCTATTATACATTGGATAATAACCAATTTGCTTCTCCTTTGCCCCCTAGATCACGATTACATGCATGTATGTGCACAATTCATAAGATTTTCATAATCTTAGCAAATCTTGTACCAAAATCCCCTAATTAAGAATTGTACTAGGATGGTTTAACAAAACCATGTGTGACTAACTAGAAAATCACAAAACCACTTGTATTAGGGCACGGTTTGGTTGTGTGAGAGTCTAGGAGAGTAACTAGCTTCTTTGCCTATAAATCCACACTCATATCTCACCATTTCACACTCTTAAAAACTCACATACATCTCAAACTCTCTCTCAAGGCGAAAACCATTCTCATTACTCTTTATTGTTTCGGGTTAAGTAATAACTGAACCCATACGCACCCACATTCAATTCTAAGGATACAAGGTACATTAAATCTTCATACAAGGGCTTAGGAGGGATACACAAGCCAAGGTTGGGTTGTATTCTAAGCTTTGGAGCTTCGGGTTACTACACGATTGGGTATAACACATTTGAGTTACCTTCCTAATTCGAACCAAGCTCTAGGACCATTATAAGTCTCAAACTAAGCATTTCATGCCACATTCTATTCGTATTTCCTTCCTAACTAGTTAAATAGGTCTCATAAATTTGTGTTGGACAATGTACGTGAGCATGAACATGCATGGTTCGACCTATGCATGGTTCACGCACATATATTACATGTATAAGATCTCGTGTGGTGCTAACATGAATAAAACTTGTTTAGAAATCGAGTTAAGCCTTTAACGTATCATTTAAATTGCAAGAATGGAAGATAACTTGAAAACTATCGCGTAAACACGAGGTACACGAAAACTATACTTAGGCATTTACTAGAAAAGTGATGTCTTGGCTTGGGAACGCGTACACTAGCGATTAGGACGAATGCATGTAAAAATCATGACCATTTCGTAAGCTAAGCGAACTTATCTTAATGTCTAGTGAACTTAACAAATGTTAGAAAACATTAAAGAGCTTAATGGATCACATTTGGGTTCGTTAGACCCAACGAGCCATTAATGGACCCAACAAGCCCAACAGGCCAAGTCCAATAAGCCAAAATAAGCTCATCCGAGCTTATTTATAAGCTGACCTAGCTTATATGGCCTATTGGAGCTTAATGAAACATAATGCCACTTATTAGAACTTAATAGTTAGTACTGCTCGCATATTGTTAATGCTGCTAGCGTATTAATAATATTGTTTTGACATTCCTAAACTTAAGAGTTAGTACTGTTAGCAGAAGTTAGTACTGCTAGCAGAGTTAATACTGCTAGCACATTGTTAATGCGGCTAGTGTATTAATAATACTGTTTTGACATTCCTAAACTTAAGAGTTAGTACTGTTAGCAGAAGTTAGTACTGCTAGCAGAGTTAGTACTGCTAGCATATTGTTAATGCTGCTAGTGTATTAATAACACTGCTTTTTGATATTCCTGAACTTAAGTGAACGTATTTGCGAATCATTAAGAAACCTAAAATACAAATTTTTGCCAAAATAGAGGACCTAAACGTATCATATGGAAACTCAGGAGTGTAAATAGTAAATATTTTGTTTCAAACCTATAAGGACCTAAAGTGTAACTTTGTAAATTTAAAGGACTAGAAGTGTAATTATTGAAACTTGAGGGTTGAAATGTAAAATATTATATATTTCATATACCCAGGGGTTGTTTTGTAATTATAAGAAACTTAAGGGTATTTTGCAAACAAACGTGAATTCATAACCACTTAACAAATCGGATGGATTATATTCGGATAATGTACAAGTAGACACATGATGTAATAAATACGAATATTTATTAATAACGTTGTACGTATACAAAGAACAAGTGAATCGTTATATTTCTCAAGAACCATTAATGTATGTAATACATTATAATGTGCACCACCAACAAGTGATAAAATATATATAACTAGCAATTTATTGTAGTTTATACATTGAGTCTTTAAGCCTAATTTGTAAGATAAGATGCCGTATTTTACTTAGGTATTTTGACGGTTGTGATTGTACTTTAAGATATATATTTCATTCACCGAGGACTATCTTATAAGGTGAGTTCATAGCCTCATGTTTTATGTTACTTAAATGATTTGCATCTTGGGTGAGAATATGCTTTGTTTACAAATCGGACGTAAGGGTTCATTTTATACTATGATTTTCGTGTTTGCCTAAGTCCGCGTAACCCACTGAGCCCTTTATCATGAACTGTCAATTACTGGATTGTAAGCGCGAATGTTATGAGTAGATCTATTTGGATTGACATCCCCGTTCGGGTGACTAGCTATCACCGGGAACGAACGTTATAGCATGTCGGATTTGGGATGTTGGGGTTAGGAAATCATTCATGGGCATATATTGGCATGTATTGCATTCATTACATGTCGAGCTTCAGTGTCATGAGCTTGGAAAACGTAATTACTTTTATATGTTTTGATCTGTTGCTTAATCTTACATACACTTGGAAATCTTGTGGTCCTACTATTGATTTACACAAACCTATGAATTCACCAACTTTATGTTGATATTTTAAGCATGTTTTTTTAGGTCAATAAGGCACGAGGTGCTCAGATACATTAGGGTCACTCTTTGGAAAGAGTCAGTACTAAAGATTTGGGCGTATTACATTTTGGGAATATTTGTTATAAACCGGAATCTTTACTTATATTTTCGAACAATTTAAAGCCATGAGCTTATGTAAGGAACAAGCATTTTGTTAATCCAATGTATCTTTTTAAAAAACAACACGTTTAGTGGTCGTTCTCATATCTTGTGCTATTGAACTATGAAGTAACGCCCTCGGATATTCAATATTCCGCTGCTACCCAGATTTGGGGGTGTTACAGATTGGTATCAGAGCCAAGGTTATAGAGAACCAGGTCAAAAGTTTTTGTCTGGACTATAACCATTTTCAAACACTGCTTTCACAAACGGGGTTTACACGGGACATACATGCATTACTTGTTTGCATCTAGCACATATATGCTTACATGACATACACTGTTTTAGCATTAGTAGTTACTAAGTGCTTACATGATTGATATACGAGTATATAAATTATATTACGTATATTACTATAAGAGTAAAAAAAAATTAATACTTATATAAGTTATTTTTGCTTTTTGCAGTAGTCATGTCTTCTGCATCATTCGCTGTTACCTACACTTCCGTCTACACCGACTCCGAGCCAGGGAGGGTATTTTGGGGAGCTGATGAGGAGATATCTGACTGTGGTTGATGAGCGCTAAAATACACATCTTTTATACCTCGTAAAACATTATAAATCGGACTAAAAATGCTAAAATATGCTTAATTATATTGCAAATATGTTTGTTTGGTATTTTTATGTCTTGCAGGTAAAAGGATTAAAAACGTTGCAAAAACGGGAATTATCAGGCTCAATTTGGTCAAGTTTAATTATTACTCAAAGCCAAGATGAAGTCGTGAAAAGTTCCCAAACATGCCATTGGAAAAAGCGTGTGAAAACGAGTCCAGTGGTGCATTCAGATCTTATTGGGCCAGCTCGTAACCCATTTAAATGGGTCGGGCCAGCCCATTGTTAACTTAGTCTATTACTTAAGCCATAAGCCCATTTCTAGCCCAACACATAATGTATAAAAAATCTGCTATGTGTTATAAGTGAAATCAGATCACGTGCACTCCAAATTAAATCAAAGTAAACACATGATGGGGCACTAGCAAAATGATGGGCAAATGATATTTCAACACGTGTGATGCCAATTTGGACAAGTGAATTTTCAAGTTTGTTCTTTGTTGTAGGTTTGTTCCTTCATGCTTTGTGATCTTGACTTTGAGCCTTTGTCATTGTTTTTTGTATATGCCATCTTGCGATCTTGTGTCTTTGACCAATATTCTCATACTATGCCTCATCTTGAAAGCTTCAAATCAGAGTTTACAGAAGTCTTTGTCTTTAAATCTTGAGCTTTCATGATAGTTTGTCTTTGTAGAATGAGCATGAATATGTGGTAATGAATCAACTTTGGTTGATTAGGATACCGTCACCAACGTTGAACCTGAAGGTGTGCGTGAGTGATTAATCGAAGAAAATTGATTTGAAAATCAATCGACGTGTTACTTGTAAAAACGTTTTTGTAACACATCGGGAGTTTTAATAATTTTATCAAAATTCATCAACCGTCAATTCATTTACTGGACCAAATCAATATCTAGTTGTCACAAGTTTGATTCATATAGAATCTCGCAAGTTACCTACCAAGAGCTTGTTTGATGCTGGCTCAAGCAGGATTTCCATCTTCATTGTGAATACATTAGTATCACTCGGATGTTCTGGCAAATATCACAATGATATTGCGTAGGACTCTTGTTAACTGCTTGTGACTTGATGAGTTCAATCAAGTGTTTGAAATAGAACGTGTCATATCGAGATTTTTATTGATCTCTTTGATCTAGACTCGATTGTGCATTTTGTTTTAGGTACTCGGAGCATGAGAAGATTGCCACATATTCATTATTCAACGATCTCGGAATGAGATGTCAATAGATAACGTGTGTATCTCCGTGACAAATGAGACAAGTTTACGTTGAGAGAAACCCGAATGGCTGGGAAGGGTTGTGCATTGCATCACTGGGTCCATGATGTCGTCTTCAATGTCAGGCCAATCCTTTGTGATTCCTGACGAATAAGTATTGGACTGGTTTTCGCCTTAAGTTGTGTGGAGGCTTCTTTGTTTACACCTTTATACATACATTTCCTTTTTCATTTCTTCAACCCTTCAATGCTTACCAAGACTCATTACAAAAAACAAAAATAAAAAAAAAAATTAAAAAAAATGACACCTTGTTCTGATTGTTCCAGTGTTAGCTCAATATTAGCGGGCATTATTCTATTACATTAATCTCCAATCATACCTAAGGGACTGCATTCTAACTTTGGATTATCCCTTGGGTAGATCCCCTGGTTCTGATTGGATCATAGGATTGATTCATAACCTTCCAACCTTATGACTTCATAAATCGTCATGAAATTATGATGTAGTTGGGTATAAGATCGAACATCAAACCTTTTCTTCCTTTTCAGAACATTGAGTCGATTAGATCTATTTTAATTAACATTTTCTTCCCCTTATTTAAATAATTAAACACTTAGTTTTTGAAAATACCTTAAGATTAAAATAGTCTTGAAATTCTGTTGGCGAGAAAATATTATCAGCTGAATGGGTAGTACATTTTGATAATGTTTGAATACAATAAGTGTTGTCGTTTTTCGATGTATCCAAAAAACATTTTTAAAACTTTGTTTTTCGAAAAACTCCCCTCAAAAATAGGACAATTAAGAATTTGTTGTCTTTGAAAACAATGTGAGGTTGGCGAGTGTTGAAACACAATTTTGAAAGGATTATGAATTCTCATCGAGAAATTTCTTGATAATTTTGTTCAACTTTTTTTTCGAAAAACCAGGATGTTAGAGGACTTCTCTTCTAACATTAAGGTGTAACGCACTGAAATGTATAATTTACCTTTTTTCTTGAGCTAAAAAAATTGTAGTATTGTAAGAACAGCTCAAGACCGAGAAACGTTAATTTTCTCGTTGTAAGGATAAGTTATAAACCTTCCTTTATTTGAAGTCCGGGTTATGTACTGACATTTGCACATAAGCCATTTAGAAAATTAGAAATGACATGTTTTGAAACATTTTGAATGCTCTCCGCTCGAACATCAATTTACACACTCGTGTCAATGGTTAATAGGACATTTCTAAGCACGTAAATGTTATCGATTCCAAGAGACATGTCGAGAAGATTCTTTTTGGAAATTTTCTATTTTTTAGATTTTGTATTTATATATATATATATATATATATATATATAATATTATATCATATATTAATTATATATATACGTTTTATATATATATTATATATATATATATTACTTTACTGTCATCAGCATTGCTATGTGAAGGTGGAATAGTAATTCCAACTCTTGTCGTGATGTAGCTGTCTTGTTTGCTTAAGGAACAACTTTTGGAACCAGCTTTGAACTTGACTGTTCATTGTTGTGGTCTTGAATTCCGAGTTCTGAACGGTTATGATCAGAAGTCATTTGATGAAGAACGAGGCTTGAACTGCGTTGTTCAAACGTCATTGCCATGAAGACCGAGGCTTGATCTGCTGCGATCAAATGTCTTTTGAACATTGAGGAACGGGGCCTGAATTGTTATTTTCAGCAGACGCCATTTGTTGTTGTGGTACGAGGTCTGAAATGATGTGGTCAGACATCATTTGATAAAGATTTCATCTTTTGTGAAACCATTTTGGCACTGGTTTCTTAGATATCAGTAATTTCAGCAACCACACTCTGAGATTTTCCTGCTTTTCATTGTATAGTGCATCTGCATTTAGGTCAATTCTTTATTGCTTTTGACCATTGAATGATGTACCTGCACTTAAACCCAGAGTTTGTTTGCATGCATGAATATGATGGATATCTACATTTGAACCATGTGTGGGTTCACTTTCAACCTTGCTCGTGCAAGAGTTGAATAACTTTCCTGTGGGAACCCACCTAAGACATCATCTGAGATAAATTCTACCCGTTAGTTGAAACCCTAGCACAAGTCTAGGATTCATTGTTTTCTCAGGGACAGTGGTAGTCTTTTTGTTTGAGAATCTATGTCCTGTGGGGATCTGTCTTTTTGGTTTCTTAGATGCACTTAACTTTTCTACGGACATATATCTCTTTGTTGTCTTATGGGATTTTGCATCCTTATTCTGTGAAGAGGCACGAGGATTTAACCTTGAGAGGTATTCTAAGACGCATTCATCATGATTTGCACTGTAAAGGCACTTTTTGCATGTAGGACATTGCAAGTCATTGAACTTCAAGAAAGGCTTTTGTTTCCTATGTTCTCCTAAGTGAACATCTTTGTTTGAAACCCGACTACTCATTAATGCTTGCCAATTCCCAGGTTTTGGTTTGCAACCATTAGTAGTGTTTGGTAATATAACAAGATTAATCATACTAGGTTTTTCATTCACATCTTTGTCTTTCTGAAGTTGTGCACTTTTCTTAGCTTTCTCTAGGTAGTAGTTATGAACCATGTCATTTGAGCCTACAAATTCTTTAGGTGACTGAAATGACACATGCTTTGGGTGATTCCTAAAAGGGCCAGGTGCAATCACATTGGTGTTTCGAACTGCTTGTTTTCTAATCTTAGGTAAATTCTGTTGAGTGACTTGTTTAAACAAACCATCCGACACATTAGTTTTATTAACCGACTGTTTTGTTTGAAAACTTCTCATTTCAGGAGAATTTAAAAAAGGAGTTACTGGTTTTCTAAAAACTGATGGTTTTAGAAATTTGTTGGCATTGGGTTGTCGAACATAGATGGTTTATCAAAAATTGAGTTCTGTCCACAGGGACTTTCCCATTGCAGTTCCCAATGAGTTTCTTCAATCCTTATTGCTAATGTGTTCTTGTCTTGCATTTGAGCTTCAAAATCCGGTATTTTTTGATATTGTTCACGTTCTTTCAAAATACATTTGTCCGGTTTCTTTGCATGATGAGTTGTTTTTCATTTGTTCTATACAATTGTTGTAAAGCAAGTTCAAGAGGAGAATTCGAGTGTTTTTTAGTGTAAGAAAACTTTTTAACAAATTATTATGAACTTCTTTGTTAACAGATTCAGTTTGTTTCAAAAGCTTTATTGCAAGACATTCACATTCTTTGACTTTATGAAGATACAAGCATTGTAATTCAGTATGAGCATTTAAATCAGACAGAGAATGCAAATATAAACATGTAACATCCTTAGACACACACTCTTCGAGAAGTAGATCATATATCGATAATACTTCTTTGAAAAAATCAGCCTTTTTAGATTCAAGTCGTCAACCTCTTTTTTCAAGGGATTTCACGTACCATAATCTTAATGCATTTCCATGTACGTTCATGTTCAAAACGAAAAACTATCATTTTGTGATTTATGAAAAAGAGGCATAATAAGGTTTTTATCAAAACTTCCATATCTTTTAGCAGTTGGCACCCGAAAATAATATAGTTATGTTAAACCAAGCTTGTTCACAAATCGTTCTAAAATGATTGATGTTAAATGTCATGTCGTTAAAAACTTGTCTACTTTTACTAATGGATTTCGAAACGGGTAGAAAGGCAACGTTTTTAGCAATGTTTGGTTTTGTTCTAACAAACGGTTTTCTCCACATTGTCTTCCTAACTTCTTTTGCGCGTTCCAACTAATAAAATTACTCGTGAGGGTGCTTTGAAAATTTCTTAACGCTATTTTGTTTTGTGTAAATCATATGGTTTACATAATCTTTATTCAGTTTTGATTTAACTCTCATTTGCTAAGAGTCATGGTCTCTCCTTTTTGGGCAAATCTGTTGCAAGTAGAAGTATCATATGGGATCTCATACAAACAGGGCTTATCAGATTGAGCTTTCTATAGGTACCTTGGATTAGCAAAGGTTGGTCTACCATTATATGTCGAGCATTTGGGTGCTAACATATGAATGGTCTGATGACTGATTACGAGTTATTAAACTTTTTCATTCAAAAAATTTAATTGTTTGTCCATTTCATTCATTCTTGTCAATATCTTTTTCTTCCTTAACATTTAAATCCGAAATGACCTTACTTTTCTCTTGAGTTGACTTCAAATTGTGACTTTGTTAAAGACTTTCATTTTTACTAACCATTCGTGTTTCTGATTAAGAACTGAAAAGTTCATTTAGGGCTTTTGTTTTTTAAACCTTCTTTAATTTCAATGTCTTTTTAGAGCTAATTAGTCCTAGTAGTTTAATTTACTTGTTTGAAGAATGTCATAATCAAATCGTCTGGTCATTAAAGCTTATGTACTTCTCAAAAAACTCATTCTGTTTGTTCTGAAGTGCAATCAGGAAAACTATCCCCGATATCTAGTAGCCTCCCCAGAGCCATATACTAGTCTCATCAGAAGTTAGTTCTGCACTCTTCAGTTCTTGTGTCCAATGAGCAGTTTGCTTTCTTTAATTGCTTTAAAATCATTTTGTTTTCCTCAGTATCAAGAGTTAAATTAGCAAGCGCAGCACGCTCATCAGTACATTCTGCAGCATTTTTCTCAGAATGTTGTCTTTCATTGGCAAACACATTATTTTCATCATTGTTTTGTACCTGTTCCAATGGCGTATCAGTAGAACTTGATTCTGCAGGTAAGACTTCCTGAATTTTTGCCATGAAACCGTAATGTGCTTCCAATTCCTTCTTTTCAATCTCTTCATCTGATACAATCCCACTGCTTGTTTCATCTCCTGAACTTGTAACCGATGATTGAACCTCTTGAACCTTGCACTGTTGAATCTGCAACTGTCTTTCACTCAACTTTTTCAACGTCATCTTAAGCTCTTGCTCATGACTTGCTCTTTCTACTATACATTGCTCAATGGAGTTCATGTTCTGGATGATTGTTTCCTTGAATGTTTGAGCTGTCATTTTAGTGTAATCTCTAAAGTTTTCTCTTACTTCTCGATCGGATGAAAAAGATCTTGAATAAATATCGAGAGGCTTTAACAAGTCAGAGTTAATGAACCTTTCAAACTGTGCTTTGATCACACTTAGAGCGGATTTGGAATCCATCTCGTGAAGTGTTTCTGCATTGAGTTGTGTTTCTAAGTTATTCATGTGTTGAGATAACTGAAACTTGAAGGTTCTGACACCATCACCAAAGAGTTGTGCAAAAGCTTGTTGATATAATGGACAACCTGAGAAAGTCTGTCTTTCGAGAAGTTGAGTGGTTGATTTAAGTGCATTCAATTTGTTCAAGGAGTTTTCTTTGAAAATCTTTGCTTGCATCTGCAGTTTCTGTATCTCTGGTTCCTCTAAAACTGAACCCGAAGATGAAGTAACCTTTGTTCCCATTTTAACGTGAATTATGAAGTGTGAAAGTTGTTGGATCTTAAGTGGATATGATGTGATTGAAGTTGTGGTTTTGAATGCAATTCACGTTCACGGGATTTTACACGTCTATGATTAAAACCGATAAGTGAATTAACGGGATTTTACAAAATCAATAGACAAACCGTGAATGAATAATCGATTGATGTTAATGTGTGTTTGTTGAATGATTAGTCCTTTTAAGTCCTTTGTTTGTTGTTTGATTTGATGTTTTGTTATGTTTAGACAATGATTAATAGATTCCCAAATTCGGTCAAATTTTTTCGGGAAATTAGGTTTTCAAAACAAGGGTTTTCAATGGACAAAACGCAGTGTCTTTAGACAAAACGCAGTCAATTCTTGAGACAAAACGCAACCAAGAAATGAAATGGACAGAGTCTCCCCTAGGCAAAACGCAATAAGGGTCTTCAATTAGGCAAAACGCAGTCTTCAATAATCAAAACGCAATGACCAAAACGCAGTGACCAAAACGCAGTCTTCAATAATCAAAACGCAATGACCAAAACGCAGTGACCAAAACGCAGTGACCAAAACGCAGTCTTCAATAATCAAAACGCAATGACCAAAAGTCTTTCAATAACAAAACCCACAAGACCAAAAAAACGCAATGGACCAAAACGCAGTCTTCATATTCAAAAAAGCAATGACCATAAAGCAGTGACAAACGACAGTTTCACTAATCAAAACGCAATGACCACAAACGCAGTCTTCAATAATTCAAAACGCAATACAGAACACCCCTTCAGTGGAGTCAAATGCAGACAGAACAAAATCATTCAACCATTCTTGAAAGCCACGAAATGATGTTAAAACCACTTAGTAATGATGCAAGGGATAGTTCTAAGCCCGAAAGTACAAATCTTTAACACATCTAACCACAAACAAAGATCAATCTTTGATTTTTTTCTTGCTTTATTTTCGAAAAAAATAATAAACCACGAATTTTGATTCTTTTTAACCACAAATGAATCACGAATCCACCCTTAAAGCTCTGGTACCAATTGTAGGATCCCTTTAACACATACACTTCATATCATACACGGATCTAGATCAAGAAAAGAGAAAGAGAGATGATTTCTAGAGAGAGAAACAAGAGAGAGGTTAGAGAGAAAAGAAAAGATATTATTAGAAAAGAGAGAGTTAGATATTTTTCCAAGTGGAAAAGATATATATATATATATATATATATATATATATATATATATATATATATATATATATATATATATATATATATATATATATATACCCCGTCACGTTTAAGTAAACGTGTGGGATATTTGACTAGGACTCGGGCTCGGGTTTTTGCTTGGGATTAAACCCGAAACATATACAATATTAGATTAACTATCGAGCCCGATTCCCGATACTTTCCTATTACAACGTTAACTAATTGATTGACCGAGACTTAAATACATAATGGACGAACTTCATGTTCGACTCAATATTTTGAGGCTAACAATATATATAGTATTTGAGTGCGAATTTTCAAGAATTTTCAAGAATTTTCAAAAAAATTTCAAATTAACGCACTCAAATACTATATTATTCCTTATAATTTAAGCGGGAGCATTAAAATGTTCCAATAATTGGCTTGTTAATAATTGGACATTTTCCCTGAATCTATGAATATTTGAATCAATTGATATCCAAAATATCAAGAGATTTGACATTTTTGATAAGGGGAGAAAATGTGATTAAAATATATGGCTAAAGATGTGAATTTCAAGGACTCAAGTGCAAGCTTCTCCCTTCATGTGCTAAACGTTTTCAAATATCGATGCACATGTTAAGAGGGAGCATTACAAATGGTTTTAAGGCTGTGAATGATACCAAAAGACCGACCATGTATTTAATTATTTGGAGTTATAAGGTGGTTAGGTATAGGTATTCGTTCCCATGATCCAGCCAGAACTAGAGGGATCTACCCAGGGACAATCCACTAGTTAGTGTAGAAGTCCATAGGTATGATATAAAAAGGAGTAAAAGTGAGAATAAGGGAAAAGTGTCGACTGAGATGGAGCTAGTACTGGAATAAACCCAACAAGGTACTAGTTATGAAGTCTCGGTAAGCACTAAAAGGGTTGAAAAATTAAAAAGAAAAGTTAAGATAAAGGGTAAAAAGAAAGAAGCCCTCCTTATACCTAGGCAGAAACCGGGTCAATACATCTGCTGTCAGAATGACAAAGATGATTGCTGACATTGAAGACTGACATCATGGACCCAGTGATGCAATGCACAACCCTCCCTAGCCACTCAGAATCTCTCAAAAGATTTCTGTTTCATTTCTCACAAAGATTAAACACATTTCTATTAACTTTCTCACTCCTAGTTAGTTGGTATTGAAAAGGTGGCAGTCTGCTCCAGCCTCTGATTACTATTGAGTCTAGAGCCAAAAGACTTTCTCACTCCGAGTTAGTTGGTATTGAAAAGGTGGCAGTCTGCTCCAGCCTCCGATCACTAAAACCAAAGTGCACTATTGAGTCTAGAGCCAAAAGAGATCATCCATAAATCTCATTAGGACACTTGTCAAAATTATGCTTGCTAATTCACACAATGTGAAAAACAAGAAATATATATTAAGAGTCCTACGCATTATCCTTGTGATTTTGCCAGAACATCCGAGTGATACTTAAGTATTCACAGTGAAGATGGAAATCCTGCTTGAGCCAACATCAAACAAGCTCTTGGTAGGTGACTTGTGAGATCCTATACGGATCAAACTTGTGATACTGGATATCGATTCGGTCCAGCTTATGAATTGACGAATGAATTTTGAAAAAGATAAAACTGTTGGTGTGTCATAAAAACCGTTTGCATTTTGACACACCGACTGATTTTCTAAATTGATTTTCAATCTTATGTCCATGGGAAGCCTCACAAGGGTATCTGGACATAGGAAAGCTGAACACGAATTGACGGCTTAATCGGGAAGATAGTAACTTACCGGTTCACTCTTACCGTGTTCTCTGCTTTGAGACACTCCGGTAATGAGAACGGCTAGTGCAGCTGCGAAACCCTGTCAAGGAGATTCTTCGGAATTCTAGCTGATCACAGGCAGTATTTATACTGAATAACGGGGAACCGTGGTTGTTACAACCATATTTAACGAAGTGACAAATCCACTTTCGTCCATATATGTTGTTTATCACTAACCCATTTATGCAGATTTCCTAACGATGGTAGCAGTTTCCCGATGACCAGTCAAAGCCAATACCACATGCTCATACTCGAACGACATATATAAAGACATCATGAAAGCTCAAGTACATGTTTCAAGACTTCCGCTACTCTGATATCGTATGTCTATCTTGAAGTGACGAAGTGTTAAAGGTTGATACCGTACGTCCTCCATAAAGTGACAAAGTGTTAAAGTTAAAGAATATCAAGAAAGATGATTACACACGCTTTCAACATCAAGAACAGTATGAGCATGTTGGTCCAGAAGTCACAAGATCACAAGAAGGCAAGAGTTCACAAGATGATGATAAGAGATTGTGTTTGATTGATGATCTCAAAGAAGTTCTAAATCACATTCATATCAAGTCAAAGATACAAGTCAAAGCCTAAAGTCAATGATCACTACATCAATTCACAAGTTAAAGATTAAAGTTAAAGACTACGAGCTTAAGACTAAAGTCAAGGCATAGTATGCTAGGTTTAAGTTTTTGTAAATTGGAGTGACCTCCCTTAGGGGGAGATTGTTAGGAATACAAAAAGTATCAGTCACTTCCAATATAGTTAGTCATAGCTAGTAGTAAGTCGAATATGTAATGTTAGTAAGCTAACCGAGCCAAAGTCACATGGAAAGCCCATAACCAAGCCCATGGCCGGTTATAGCTTAGAGTATTTATACCCTCTCCACACATAGAGAGGGTGTTGGTTGGTTCATTTCTCACACATAATCTAATCTTTCTTTCTTTGTTACTTTCTCTCACTAGAACCTTCCTCCCATCCACTTTCTCTCTTTAGAATTTCTTCATTGTTATTTGGTGTTATAGATTGCTAGTATTCTACAAAGTAGCAACATGGGTTTCTTAGACTTGTCAACATGTATTATTATAAAACCATTTCCATTATATATTTCCCATGCCTTATCCACACCCTTATTAACCCTTAGCCTAACGTTACAACCCTAATAAAAGTCCTATTTTGATATTTATACCTGGTGCTTATGCCTTGTCGGTACAGTTTTGTTTCTTGTACAAGCCTATGGTATGAAATGGATCATGTATGAGCAATTGAGTATGATTTCCCTTTTACCCTCTATTACATCATATATGAGTATTTGAGTGAATTATACGTTTCCTTATTCGTGAGGTGCATAGTCATGTTATTACAGCTTGAGATCATTGGGTATTGTCAAACATCTCTGTTTTCACATATTAAAAACCCAAAAATATTTTTCATAATTCTAATTTGTTTTGTAAAGCTTATTTTTTCTTATTTTTCTTGAGGATAAGCAAACCCTTAAGTGTGAGGGGGAGGGGGGTATTTGCATCTTTTGCGCTTATTTATTAGAAAAACCAAAAATATTTTTGATAATTTCATACCCAATAATTTTTTTATCAAATATCAAAATTTTAAATATATATATATAAAAATTTCCTTGTCTTGTCATGTAGGAACCTTGTTTCTATATTTAATTTCTTAGATTTGCTTAAGGGCAATCAATGTTTAAGTGTGGGGGGATGTGATAACACTCATTTTATACATATTTCTATATGCGTTATCTGTGCTTTTATGTATATTTAGTGGTTAATAATAAGAACTTTCGATACTTAATCAAGTTATTTGCTATTGTAGGTTCATGATACGTGTCGTGGAAGAAAACAGAAGAATACACGAAGACTTGAAGCTTAAACAAAGAAGTAAACTCAACTCAGAGCTTCCCGACACCTGTTCACTGTTTTGGTCATAACTCGGTCATATGAACTCCGTTTGACGCGATTCTGGCGGCCACGCCAAGAGAATTCAATTTTCTAAAAATCTAAAAAAGATCAAGTGCTAAAATTTCCCCAAGTACGCCGCACTTCCAAAAATGTGCGATGCACTTTTCAAGAAATCCCAAGTACGACGCACAAAATAAAAATGTGCACCGTACTTTCAGTCTGATGCATTAATTCATGAATTTAGCCTCAAAATCGATCACATTCATCATTTTCTTAGTCTTTGAGTAATTTTTAGCCTATAAATAGCCTTATTTATTCCAGGGAATTTCATATCAAAACACACACTATCATAGAGATCATTGGAGAGGAGGAAAGATTGGTGAGGATCTTAGGATCCGATGATCCAAACACCCCTTTAATCCGCCACTTACCGCCATGCTACCACCACTCTCCACCATGAACCACCACTGAAACACCACCATTTCCATACCTCAAACACCATATTTCTAGAATCTAAACACATCATACCATGAGGATTAGACGATTCACACCAAATCTCTAATTCCTTCACTATATTAAACCCGTTACCAAACACACCATTTGGCGACGTGTTCTTGATTTCCAGCGGGTTAGTAACAGCCCCGTGGGTTATTTTAGTAGGTTTGGATATTGGTTGTTTGTGGGAGCAATTCTTTACTGGTTTGGTTTTTATGTAGTGTTCCTAGTTTGTTTTGTTGAATATGTGAAACAAGATAAAATATTTGGATGATTTTGCTATGACTTATGAATATATATGTTAATGAATTTGATGTTATCTTTACTTGTATCCTTGTTTATCCTTTGATTGTTGCAACTATTATAGGTTGAAAGAGTTAGGTGTAATGGTTGATTGTGAGTCGCGAATCAATATCATACTTGTGAGAATTGTGTGGTAAATTGATAAACAACTCAATAGAATGATGTTTGAGACCCTTCCTTATGTTGACCGACCAAGTTTGGAGGAATTCATATGTATGCATATTTAATATAAATCATTCCTAATGCACTAATGATGATGTAGTATATAGGCCGAAAAGATTCTATGTTATCATTGGTAGATATGCTTGTTCTTATAATTACCCGTCATATATGGCTTGTATGTTTTGTATATATAAAATCTTGCTCTATCTATATCTATCATGTTATGTGGATCATGCCTTGTTTCTTACTTGCTTTATACACACGTTTTGGCTTTATGATCTGTGACAATCATTTAGTCTTCTTACTTGATAAACAAAATGTAAACTGCTACAAATCCCGTGGAATGACCTAGACTTACCTAATACTATATTACACTCGAATAGGGTATACTTTCCTGAATGTTGTGTTTTTAGTCAAAATCGGTATCTCTAGTTATTATAAATTTAAAGCTTTTAAAAACACGAATCAAACACTATCACAAACTTGTCTAGATACTGCCTACACACTGGGTTCATCAGATCCATGAATACCGCTGGTGCATTAGTCAAACCAAAGGGAATTACTATGAACTCAAAATTTCCATAACGAGTTCTAAATGCATTCTTTGGAATGTCATCCTCATGAACTCTCAGCTAGTGGTATTCGAACCTAAGATCTATCTTAGAGAACTATAGTGATCCTTGAAGTTGATCAAACTGATCGTTTATCCTAGAGAGTGGATAACGGTTCTTAATGGTCAACTTGTTCAGTTCTCTATAATCTATGCACATCCTAAAGGAACCATCCTTCTTCTTAACAAATAATACCGGTTCTCCCCAAGGCGATGAGATTGGTCGAATGAAACCCTTGTCCTAGAGTTCTTTGAGTTGACCCGACAACTCCTTCATTTCAGAAGGTGCCAATCGATCAGGAGATTTCGCGACCAGTATTGTTCCAGGGACTAACTCAATTCGAAATTCGATTTCCTAAATAGAGGGTAATCCTAATAGGTCATTCGAAAATACCCCGAGAAAGTCTCTAACCACAACAATCTCTTCTTGCTTTTGTTCCTAGGCCTTAGCACTCATTAGAAGTCTCACTTTCTCTTCTAGCCTTTCTCCTATAACTCTAAGTACTTTGCCATCCGGTAGTGTTATTCTAACTACCTTCTCATGATAAATTATCTCAGCCTTATGGTTGGACAACCAATCTATTCCTATAATCACATCAAAACTACCACTTCTAAACTGTATCAAATTAATATCAAACTCGTGACCTTCTATTTCTAGTTTGCAACCCTTAATGACCTTATCGATTTCTACTAGCTGCCCGCTAGCTATCTCAATCTCATAACTGAATCCTAAGTCACTGGGCTCTATACATAACAAAGGTGTAAAAGCGGTGGAAACAAAACTATATTCGACTCTAAAGTCGAATAAAGTCATAGCAAATGCACTCACAGTCCTATACCTCTTGTTATCATCTCTTACATTCCTATCCTTGCTAGGTTCTCCCTCATTTCCTCTATTCTCAGGGTTCTTCTTGATTGACTCATTCCTAATGGCTTCATCAGTTAACACACCAGCTTTTGGTATAACACTCTGAATCGTTGTTGGCTCTGTTGCTGCCACCATCCCTCGGATCTATAGAGCAAGGCCATACACGTACCTCTGAATCCTTTTGTTCTCAAGGGTAACTAAGTGAAGAACTAACCTAGCCAACTCATGGAACCTATCAGTATATGCAGCATGGCCAGCCCCGACCATGGCGTGATTCCATAACTCAGTTTCCAACTTTTGCATCTCATTACTCGGGCAGAATTCCTCTCTTGTCAAATTCTTAAAGTCTTCCCATGACATACCTATAGCGGCCTCTCGCCTTTGTGTGTGGATTTGAGAGTTCCACCACGTGAGTGCCTTACCGATAAATAAACCAACAGTGTACTTCACCTTCTGATTTTCCCTACACCTACTCATATCTTGAACTGGCTCCATCTTCTCAATCCAACGAGTATACACTATGGCAATTCCCTTACCATCATACTCTTTTGGGTTACAAGATAAGAACTCCTTATAGGTACAACCCCTATGGTTGTTGTTCTCAATGACTTTCCTAACATCATCTGGATGTTGCCATTGACGGCAGTGCCGCTTTGGTTCTTATTGTCTCCCTGATTGCTACCTTGGTGCCTACTTGACCTAGAATAGTGGGTAGCAAGTTCTGCAATTGCTAAGCTATATTTGTGGAGAAGTTAGGGACTCTATCCACACCCTCATTAACTTCAACACCTTGGTCATTTCCTTGACCCTCAAGTTCATCAGCTGGTTCAACATTCCTCCTCCTAGGCTCTCTCACTCTTCTACCTCCTCTACCAACTCGTCCACCTGTTCCCCTTCCTTGTGGTGCGGAAGCAGGCCGGCCAGCACTTCGGGTCATCACCCTTACTGGCATTATCCACACGAGGGAGAACATGGGCAACGTTAGGTAGGCGGGAAGGTCAATACATATAGGATAACTTAGTATACTATAATATGCATAATATGGTCCTAAGGTGTCAACACCGATTTGTTTGAACGATATTACTAAATATACGTGAGTTGTGATACATTTATAACTATGTTTTTTCCACCGTATTTATACCTGTATCCTTTCCCAGTCGTACCCAGTATTAGGCTCACACATATTAATGATTGACTTAACTAATACGATATACTACATAACCATGGAAGCAAGTATAAGCGGAACACCGCGCACATAGATCCTATCATGCAACTTTATGAAGGTTCTTAGGTTATAGTCTAGGCCAAACCACCTAATTCTCTATAACCTTAGCTCTGATTACCAATCTGTCACACCTTGACATAGACGGAAACACTGGTATGCGACGAAGAATGATCAATCATAACACAAGATACAAAATACTAAAATCTAAAATGCATTAATGAAAAAGTGTCATGATGATCTTCCAGACCAAGTAAAGACTTGAGTGAAGTCCCGATCAAGAACACTTCAAATAATCACCAATTATTACAACCAAAAACCCACGCAGGGTTCCATACTAGTCTCAACCAACCTCATAGTACTAAGTTCAAACAAACACCAAATGCAAGACCTCTCAAAACATGATCCATACAGGATACTCTTAAAGTCTGCTAGTTCGCATCACAACCTTATTGATCATTAACTTCACCTGAAAATGATACTCAAAAAGGTCAACAATAATGTTGGTGAGCTCGTAGGTTTGAAGAAACCCAGTTGTTATGCCAATATTTCAAACAGTTAAACAATTGTGCAATATGACAATGAATATATGTAAAAACACTCAAAATCCATGACTTAGAATCCTCGCTAATCATGTACCATGACCTAGCATCGTCGCTAGTCATCACACCAGCATATACCAATACTCTTAGAGTCGCAACACCGAGGTCATACGCACCTAAAGGCCTACCAGCTGGCGCATTTAATTGGAGCAGACCCTTCACAAACATAGCAAATCCATGATAATCACATACGTTGCCATGCACCTCGATGTACACAAGTACGATCAACCACATAATATTCACATAGTAATCATAAGCACATACATTGTCCCAAAAACAAAACCACATTTCACAAAGTTCAGAAAAACAGTTCAAAACACATTTGAGTATTATTTTCACCCAACGGAAAAGATTTAAAAAGTAGGGCTACGAGAACTCACCTCAAGCAGCAAACTAAATATCACACAAGCAAATGCAACGACGTCCGAACACGACCTAGTCCAATTAATGTTCCACTTAGACATTTATTTCCAAAACAGTTTTCAGGTTTGATGCATAGAGGTCAGATGAGCGTTGTACGATCACTCTTAACATTTTCAGTGGTGTGATGGTTGATGACTTATCTTCAAAAATAACATACTTCCAACTCATACTTTAGTATAATATATATACTTATACCTCGCTAATATAATAAATAAGTAATATAAGATAATAAATACTTATATATATATATATATATATATATATATATATATATATATATATATATATATATATCGGTAAATCCATTCGGTACTATTAGTTACCATTAATTCATCATTTAAATTGTAAGAAACAAAACGTTTAATAATACTAAACAATTTAGAAAAGTTTCAGAAAAATAAAATTTTCGTCTTTTAGTCGACTTATTAAAATAATAAAATAATAATATTTTATTATTAAATTGAGAAATCACGTTTTAAGTAAAAACTCTAAGTATAGACTTTTTATGAAATTTCGACATGACCCATTCGTTTATACAACGTTTTTTAAGGTTTTAAACCTTAATTTCAAACACTTTTCCACAATTTCACCCTTTTCCGACAAAATACCAAAATCTTTTCTCACAACATTTACCAAATCATATTTCCAAAACCAACTTTCAACATCATTTTATAAGTATACTCCACTTTTCAAAAGTCCATCAAATCTCATAAAACGATTAGTTTTCGCTTATTGGGCCATAAGGCCCAATAAAGATCCATTAAGATATTCATACGTATAATATATATTTTAGGCCCAATACCAAAGCCCGTTAGTAAATATATAAGCCCAAAACAATAGCTAACAAAATAATCCAGACCACAATAAGCTCTCAATAAGCCGCGGGTTATTGGGCTTATTTGGGTCATGAGCCCTTAAGCTCCCCATAACTATAATAAGCTTTTAAATAAGCTAATAAGCTATGTAGTATATTCGGTTATCACCATAAGCTATCAAAATAGTCCACAAAAATACGACATACTAGGGTAATAACCAAAGGCACTCATACTTGTCTCCTTGTGGTCTTCGAACCACAATAAGCCAAAAATAAGTCCATAAACACTTATAAATAAGCCAAATAAGCTACTAATCAAAATAAGCTACATAGCAAATAAATGTTTTTCAACCATCACAACCACGACAATAAAACTACCAAAACCTTACTCCCTTTTATTTTTTGTTCAAACCAAACGCAACCCATAATATCCATTCGTAAAATTTTTATGTTTGATTTTTAACAAACGCACTATACAACTAGCTTCTATGCATCATTAAACACTCAAAAGTACAAGTTAAATCAAGATTTAGAAAACTTACAAAGAGGGTTTTTGAAAAGCGAGAGCGAACGCGAACCGACTACCCAAACGTAGTTTAAACAATAACCCACATACTAGAATCAACCCAGAAGTACTCAAACTCTTATGTTTGTGATCACGGATTGAAAAATGTATGTGTTTGTTTGTGTGCTTTGGTCGGACACAAAGGTGCGAGCAAAGAGAGAAAAGGAAATTTTCAAAACATGCACTATGTGTGACGTGAGAAGAAAACAAAACATATAACACCAAGTCTAGGGACCATGTAGCTAAAATAGTACCTCCTTGTCCCCTCCTTGTCTCATAACCGGTTAGAATCCAAAGAAGGTATCGGGAGCCTCGTTTTATGTCGGGTTCACTTAAAACTAAAAAACCTCAATCGTAAAATATTTCCTGAAGTTACTTAGCATTTTTATTCACTTTAAAAATACTTTTCCCATAACTTAGAGTATTTACACGATATATTTCTAGTTTACACTTCCTAAAATTCATTTTTAACATTAACGGGCGTGTCGGGACTCGTTTTTAACATTTCAAGCTATACACGAGACAACCCTTCCGAAACATAATCAACATAATAAATCCCTCTAAAAAGGATTATTATACACACTATAACATAAAATACCTCAATCATATTAATTTATCACCGTCAACACGGTACAAATTCTAATGAAACTAACAAACGTCAAATAGTTAACGGACTAAATTAGAACATTCAAATCTCAAAACAAGGGCAAGGGTTACAAGAAGAATATGTTGCTATAAAGGAACATGAGTAAGATGACTTAACAAGAACCAATAATGATGCATGTCACGCTTAGCGAGAGATCTTTCACAACATGGACGAAGGATGCTTGGTGACAAGGGTGGACTAGAGAAGCTGAAGAAAAGTCTAACTTAAAGACTTCGCTGAAAAGAAAGGTGCTCCCCGAGAGACAACCCGGGCTGTTTTTAATTTATTTTATCGAGTCTGTCTTCCCAGACATCAATACGGTGTATCTGCTCCATACCATATGGTGTATTGAATGCATGGACGTTATCATTCCTTTATTGTTATGCATTTTAAAAAATTAATGTTAGATTTAGGATACGGCGTATTCATGCACATGATACGGCGTATCTGGACACGATTGGGTTTTCCGTACAGTTGTTTTATTGTATATTGTTAACCGGAGAACACCCGAGAGTAGGCATCGCATGGTTATCTTAATATTTTAGGGCCTCGCTTAAAGAAATCTACAATGTTGTAAAGTGATCCATAACTGGAATTCAAGATGTGTTTGTAGTACATCCGAATCAACCATTTAAACACAGCATCTTGTTTATATACTCAACTGGAAATCATACCGAGCAAATACAGGGTGTTTCTCCGTTCAATTCTTTTATTTCTCATTTTTAATTTATTTTTTGATACAACAAGACGGTGAATAATTTAAGTATGGGATGGGAAATTAGAATCAAATTACCTATTATCACATAAAATGCTTAAACTATGCTCAAAGTTAAAAAAATCATGCCTTCTTTTGTAAATTAACAGGTACATAACCTGCACACAAAACCCTTAATTAGAGATTGTGAGGATTCAAGCCTTATCCCGTTTTCATAATTCTTTACCTGAAATCCCATAAAACTGTGAGTGTGCTGGTAATGTTGTAGACTTTATAACTTGGCTTGGTATATCATTCAAGACCATAATAATGAGAACTATGGATTTAGATGGAGTACTGTGTTTAAGACGTGTAAATTTTCAGAGTTGAACACCAAAAATCCAATATACTGTTTTTGATTTAACTAACCACACTGGTTAGTTAACCCCTGTATAAACCCTTTGTTTGCTCTTACTTTAGAGTAAGATTCCCTAGAAAAACGAGTAGAGCCAATCTTTTAGGATAACACCAACTATTTGTTTTGTTACACCTTTACACCTTAGCCTACCCTATTAGATTAAGTCCATTTATCAGTTCTTAGTTCCTTAAAGTGTAAAGTATGTATTTGTTGTGTCATTTTCTATCTCTGGTATGGTTTGGAAATTGCACATTGCAATTGGGAATGTAAAAGTAGTCAAACTCATGTATTTTTACTACCATCACAATTATTGGTATATCCGAGTCCGAAGAATGAAGAGTTATGGAAGAAATTATCCGGGGCTATTATGATCGTAAAAATGGTGAAATTACACTGAGATTCGTAGTGTATTTTAAAAAAAATCAAAAAAATCAAAAAATCGCTGCAAAAAAAGGAGGAAAATTTTGGAGATAGTCGGTTCACTAAAACTTAAACCGATGGTATTATTTAAAGGATCGATTATTCGTTGATACGTGATTATAAATCAACGATGTAAAGTTTTGTATAAAGTGGTAGATATCGCCACTTGATTATAAAAGTATGTATAGTAAGGGATGATTGGGAGTTGACCGTTACGGGAACGCCAAATAAGGTTGTTTTTGTTGATCTATGATCAAGACCCTTGTGTATATATTTTTGAGTCTTTATCATGGTAACGGTCGATAAAGTATCTAGCAACTTGTACCTTATTTGTTTGGACTTAGTCTATTTGTTTTGTAAATTTTTATTTAACAACAATTATTTCCCTTTCCTAATCTCTAACCCTTAGGTTTTACTCAAATGAGGATGCGAGCAATCACATGTGTCTATTCCGTCGTTACGGCCATATATGTGTGATTTTGTCTGCCTTGTTGGTTTATTACCTTTTGATGAAGGATTAGAAGATCCATACCCTATATCACTTTTCATCTTAACCCTTGGTTTTACTCGAGTGAGGGAATTGAATGCAATCATGTATGTCTATTCCATTGTTATGGATGTGTATATGTGGTTTGTCGCCCTTGCTGGTTTATGACTTTTGGTAAAGACTACTAGTCCTATTCTTTAGCTTATTCGAGTTAAGGTTTGAATGCAGTCATATGTGTCTATCCTGTCATTTTGGGTGTGTATGTATGGTCTTTGTCACCTTTTTTAGAATATTGGTATCGGTAGAGATTAGAAAAAGTTATTAAACCTTTTAAGCCTTTTAAAAACCTAATTTACCTTTATAAACTTGTTACTCCTTAGCTCTAGTGGTGGAGATGTGTATCCTTGCCAAGCCTATGATAAAATACCCATCACGACCGATCAATTGAGCGAATTAGTTACACGTTACCACATAGATTAGTTGAGCAATTTGAGTGATTTCATCTACCTATTTTGTGAGGTGTTTGGTTGTGTACTAGTAATTGATCGAACAAATGTTTAATGGAAAATCCTTTGGGATACATTTTCATAAATTTCTAAAGGCTACTTGAGGACAAGTTGGATTCAAGTGGGGGGATATTTGATGACATCAAATAACGTCACTTTTATATGGCATCTTTATCCCCAAATATGTTACCCATTTTGTTATAATTATTGCAAGAATGGTACTTAATCGTTTTATTTGAGAAATTTGCAGTAAATTTTGGTGTACTTGGTGTAAGATTAGCCTTAAAAGGCACGCATTTTGTGTAGCATAACAAATACATTTGAAGTAAATTGTTCTAGCACCTCAATACGGCCGTATCTTATCATAGGAAGATCGCAGTATTCGTGCCTGGCTTCACACGAAACACGAGAATTCAAGCTCAATACGCAGTTTCAAAAGACTCAATACATCTTTTCCAGAATTATTGCAATAAAATATTCTAGAAGATATTGAACGTGGTCCCTACTCCAAGAAACTTCCAATACGCCGTATTGAACTCTCTCAATATGGCGTATTGACCAAATTCCAGCCACTATAAATAAAGGCCTAAAATTGAGTTTTAGGTTGTACAGTTCATTATTTTGATACCCCTATACCATAAAAGTCGATATTTTTAGAAGTTGAAGAGCAAAAGAGGTCAAGCAAGTACTAATTCCATAGGGAAACCCTTGTATCTCTTTAATCTAGTAAAGCGTTCGATTTTTTGGTATACTTATTCGTTTAACTCAGTTAGTTTACCTTGTATTGAACTTTTATTCTTGTACTTGATTACAATTTGATGAAGGTAATACATTGGGTTATTAGCCCATGATTATGAGATCTTGAATGTTTGGTTTTGTTTGTATCGAATCTTAATTTATCGTGATTGATTGCTTTTATTTTTGTTTATCAATTCTTTACTTGTTTACGTGCTTTTTGTATGCTCGGACCTAACATTCAAATTGAAATCTAGTGATCACCATCCATGTTAGCTAGATGTCGGGATGGCTCTCCATATAGTGATTTATATATCAAGAACAATAGGATCACAATTAATGCCCTATCTTTACCATTGGTTTATGTAAACAAGATAGACTAGCAGATGACCTAGAATTAACAAATAACATACCGATCCCTTTGGTAAAGACCTTTGGACATGTTGGACTACTAGAATTAAATTGCCTATTAAGTAGTAAGTTGGTATAGTCTCCATGAGCTAGGGTTTAATAAGATCACCATTATTAATATCCTAAGATAGATTATAATAAGCAAATAGGATGCTTTATGCAGATGCGTTTAATTGTGACAGAATTCTACGTGTCTAGGTTTTAGGAAGAAGTACCGCCTAAATCTTGGAATGATATGCCGCCTCGAGATAAGCACTCATTGCACTAAATAAACAAACCAACATTTTAATTGGATTAATCATGGTTAATATAGTTTTCTTATATTTGGCTAGACTGCTCTTTTATCTTTTGTCTATCTGCTTGCGTGTGTTATTGTTTTAAATTGATTTAAGTTATCACCAAACTTGTGCCAGTCTCTCAGACTGAAAACCCCCCTTATTCGTTAGAATTAGGATTAACATAGGTTTAGCATAGGTTTAACATAGATTAGAATTAACATAGTTTAAATTAACTTAGCTTAGTTAACCAAAATATTAATAGAATAAAAGATTAACATTCTCGTTCTTAGTGATTGACACCCTACTTCCAACGAAACTACATCTGATCGGGTACACTGCTTGTTAAAGTATTGTTTTAGGTAAAGTCGGCAAAATATAAATGTAAAACTTGATAACTAAAATAACAACCTACACGATGACACATCAAGATTCAAAGAGAAGGGTCAGAGATTAGGAAAGACACCCATGATGATAGGGATTCCATAGATAGCGACCAAACCCCATGCGCCATTAGGTTAGACAATGCTATGAATGAAGGAGATATGTATGATGTATCAAACTATATGGTATTTTTACATGATAAGTAGAAGGAAGCTAAGGAAAAGGACATACCTATCTTTAAACCACTTTGCCCTCCCAGGACTGGATCGTCTTAGGATGACATTTCACATTACCTGAACGAGAACGAGAACCATGTACCCTCTTTTTAGGATGTTGGCTTACCGAGGACTGCAAGATCATCAAGGTTAAACTCCTATGATGGAAGCTCTAGGATGGAGAAACCATGTAATAACTCTGTTGATCTAGACCGGCTCCCCGAGTTGTAAACGATCGTCATACTAGAGGTCATTATGACCAAACCCACTGGGCCAGACCAAGATGGTTCCACTATAGTCAACCCTGAGATGTATCTTACACTAGGGGAGCCTCCAACTCTTGTTTAATACCTGGAGGAAATCTTGAGATGACAAGTTGTATATTAGGTGCATTAGAAAATCCTTCACATGTTCTAGCAAAAACTTCAAATTTTTAGGTACAAAATATCACTGCTATTGATGATCCCGTTCCATCTCCTTATAACATAACAATCGCAACATCTAAACCAATGAGCTCTCGAAAGAAGAAATACGTGCGTCAGATAATTAGTAAAGCTAAAGAAAAGAAATTCAATCCAATGGCAAAACAGTTAAATCCTCTTCAAGAACAAGTCATGGAACAAAAGAAAAGAATGGATGACTTCATAGCTTTTTAAGTACCAGATGCTATTGAAGAATTAGTCTTAACACATGTTATTAATGAGGTAAAGAATCACTCTCCAACACTTGTTCATGATGTCATTATTGATTTCATCTGACCATGTCTGTAAAAATCTGCTTTGCATGTTCTTCACATCGAACATATTAGTCTAACTACTACACAAAGATTGTCCACCACTAACAGCATAATTCCATAGCTGAAAGAAACAACTTCTTGATATGATTTTAAACAATCGAGACACCATTAAAGGTAAAGTCAATAATGATCTCTACAACGCTCTGTCCAACTCTATACAACAAGATATAAGGAAAGCTCGAAAAGAATCTTGAAAAGAGGCAAACTTGAGAAAGAGATCTCACAATGATCAGGATCCTCCTGAAAATGATAAGTATGAGAAAAGTTACAAGAGGCATAAGTTTGCTGGTGAATCATCCTCAAGTAAAGAGAAGGTCACATTTGAGTTAAGTGATTATAAGACTAAACCATCTTCTAATGATAAGACACGGAAAAATACAGATTGCTTCGACAAACATCATGCTGAGTATACAAATTATCAATGGGCTGACAAGACAAATGCATCAGATTGGTTTAATAAAATGATTGATATACACCAAGATCCAGAAGAATCAGAAGAAAGAGAGATTGAACAAGATAACTCAAAACTTACATTCTTAATAAGATTGAAGAGTTGTCTCAACATCAACAAGCTAACCATAAAGGATCTAGAAAGAAACAAGAAAAATGGATATGAGCTATTTGGAAATCGTTTTATGAGCAAAGCAGAGTTGGAGTGTACCTAATCGTTGTAGTGTAGTATAGGCAATGTGGAAAGTAGAAGAGGGGGGGAGGGGTTGAATAGTTTTTACCATTTTAAAATTAAAACTTAGATTGTCTACTTATGTAAAGTCAATAGATATACACAAGTGTATATGATAGTGATGTAATAAATAAATAAGTAAATGCGAAATATGAATAAGTAAAGATAGGAAAGATCAAACCGATGATACAATGATTTATAGTGGTTCGGCTATGAAGCTCCTCTTCGCCCTACTCCACTCCTTATGTACCTAACTTGAGAGTTTTCTTCACTATGTCAACAAGCTCCCTTTAGGCGGAGAAACCATACACGTCACTTACACTTTTTCCGATACTAAGCTAAATACCGAGTTCTATTTCGAGATAGAACCAATCTAACACACTATGTATTTTAAGGCCTAAAATACTAAGCTATCATACACATATGATCGCATAAACACAAGTAGATGAACATGGATAAATATCACAAACGTGATGACTCGATTAAACTAATAACACTTGAAGCTTGATGTCTTCTTTTGTGTTCTTCACTAAAGAGTCAAATAATTGGATCACTTCTAATGGATTATAGAGCAAGTATAATGATCAAAGAATGTACAAGAATAAAAATGGAAGAGAGAAAAATATTGGAAAGGGTTGTCTAAAATGAAGATATTGGATCACTTGTAATGCATAGGCAACATTTGAAATTCAAATCTGGTCTAGCTGTCAATACGCACGGATCCACGGATCTACCTTACCCTGGATTCGTCTTTGGTTTAGGTGGATCCGTAGGTTACAACTGGGCCTTAGTTTGTATTTTTAGTGATTAATTCCAAATCTTAACAAAATATTCTTATGTACTTTAAAATCAGATTAAAAATTAGATTCTTCTAAAAGGAAAATATATTTTAACATAATAAGGAATTTTTTTCTAGATTTAGGAATATTTGAAAAGATATGGAAATTTTAATTTTCATTTATGGATAAATCCCCTATTTTGTCTTATTGATTAATATAGAACTACTATAATTAATCATGTGTTTACATGAAAATCATTAATTAGAAAAGGTGTAAGCAAAGAATACGTTTGAATGCAAGAAAACATTTTTTCTTTGTCATTAACCTTACGCTTTATAATGACATATTCATACCTTAAGTGATTTGTCCTCATCAAGTAAACTTACGACTAAATAACTTGTTTAAGTAAACTTTTACGTAGTATGACATTATATTTGTTGTTATCAAAACTCAAAGATCATTAAATATAAAAAAATCGCTTTTATGCGAATATTTGTATTAACAATCTTCCCTTTTTTGAAGATGCCAAAATATAAACTCATATTTATAAAAAGTTACTATAAGTATTTAGTGGTTGAGTTTTACATTTCTTCTCCCCCTTTTTGTCAAAGCAAAAGTGTTTTAAAGGCGCGTATGCAAGTCAATTTTTACGAATGCAAAGTAACTTTGTGACGAATGCAAAGTAAAAAAATAAGATGAATTTGCAATTGTTCCCCCTCGGTGTATGCTCCTCCTTGCTTGGGGCATCAAGGAATTGAGCTATGAAGGTCTTACAAAACAAAGTTAGTAGACAAGCAAATATATCTAGCAACAACACATGAATATATAAGCAATAAGCAGCCACCATCATCACGACATAATCGATAATAATGTTAACTCCATTATAAGGGAATAACATAAAATTAGGCATAAAGCCATGATAAACTATAAAAACAACTAGAAAAATTAAAAATAAACTAAAAGAAAATAAAAACAACTAAAAAATCTAAATCTTGAGAGAAAGTGTTTTCTCCTGTATAATTCGAAAAAGTGGCAAAACACCAAGGTGGTTTTAGTGCAGAAAGTATGGTGGGTTGGATGAAGATCTAAGGTGCTGTCGGATGTAAGAAAACATATAGTTGACCTGGTTCCGTATCATGTGGATTTCATGCCTAGTAGTACTACAACATTGACAAAATATGTTGTAAAGATGAGGCATGTCATTTGGATGTATGAAATCCAAGATGTTATTTGGAGGGTTAGGAAAATCTTGATTTCCTAGGTTTTATGGTAAGTTTTAAAGGTTTTCTAGTTAAGGTGAATTGTTGTTAAGTTAGACAAATAATGTGAGGGATTGAAGTGTTTTTGATGTTTCAAATCCGGTTTGGGGGGGGGGGGGGTGGATGTGAGACATGAGGTTGTGGTGGTGATGGATTTGAAGGGCCCTGGTGCCAATTAACCTTAGTTGACACATATGGTGGACATGAGGGTGATAAAATTATGTTGGATTTCTAGAGGTTCTCGCTCATTGGTATGGTGACAACACTTACTTTATGGAGGAGCAACATGAGTTGTGTAGTGACTCACTTGGAATTGATGAGTTGTTTGGATAGGTGTTCTACTAGGATTATAGGGGTGAGAGGTGTGGGATGTGGTTTTTATCATGTGGTGGTAAAAGGGAATTTCTTTCTTTCTTTCTTGGAGGTGGCGATGGTTTGCTAAGTGCGAGAGTTAGTGGGAGATTTCCTTACTTAATGATTCAGTTGGACATTGTAGGTAATTTAAACACTAATTGTTGCTGTTTTTTCTCTTGTAGTTGGTGAGTTTGTCTTGGATACAACAATCATAGTGATGATCGAGTGAAGTGTATGTGTGAAAAATTTGCTAAGAAATTGAAGAAAAACGAGGTTGAGGGTGATGATTTATGTGGTGGAAGTTGAGAAGTGTTTTTACAATGAGGTTTTTTGGATTATATGGAAGTTATGATATATCCTAAGGTTTAAAATCTCATGTAGGATCATATAGCATGATTATAAGATAAAGTAAAAAAAGTTAAAAATTGACAAAATTCAAAATTTAGCGCCTGGCCTAGGTTCACACGGATCTACCTTAACCACGTACGGATCTCGGGCATGGGAGATCCGTGCAGGCCTAAAATGGCCATAACCCAGTTTTGGTTGCCAAAACTCAAACCACATGGCATGCATTCATCTAAGACAGGCATAAAATAACATGGTATCAAGCAAGATTATCCCATAAGCATAGATAAGTATTTAATACATAATTTATATCCTACCCCGAGACATTTAATTGTTAAAAAAAACGAGTTAATAATCCAAGCATATAGAGTTGAAACAAGTTAGATTATTCATCCATCCCATGGTATCAATGGCATCCCTTCTTCAATTGTCATGCGAATTTATGTAATGCCCAACCCAAGTTCTTGAACATCCATCTTGTCTCCCTTTGGTCATTATACATGTTGGCAACGATAGGTAGAGTCTACTCATAAGAACCTAGGGGACAAGCTTGTTTTAATTTAAGTCTTTATTTTTTATTTTTCGATGGGGCAGATTTGGATGAGGAGGAGGAGGGAAATTAGGCTCGTTCATACATACCTATATTTCTTGCCTTTTTGACAGGTGGTCTTTTGGGTTGTTTTGCCTTAACAGAGGACATTTCCCTAGGAACAAACATGAAGCATTCATCAAAGGGATGATCTTCTATGGTTGCCTTAAGGTTCTTAAAGAGATGGGTTAAAATCATACCATATGGAATGACTTATCAGAACGATCTCTAAAATAGTTCATGACATCATAACCTATTGAAGTAAGGCTAAGATTGTATGGTCTTTCATCTCTAAGCAATACAACATTAACGTTAATTGATGCTTTAGCATGTCCTCTATTCCCTATGGGCTACATAAACATTTTTCCCTAAAGACGAGCTCATAAGTTATCATCAATTGATTCTAGAAGCTCGTTTATTTTCAAATTTGATTTGATGTATTTTTATAGCGATTTCCATATTGGTTTTCTTTTTTAAAGTTACCCTTCTATGGATGATCAGCCATATACGGATACTTTAAAGATAGGGAGGGTTTGACTTATATAGAGAATTTTGTTCTAAGGGTTCTTTCAAGTAGTTCAAGAACGCCGAACATCAGAGTAGAGAAAAATGCGCGAGATCGTTAGTAGAGAAAGTAGTTTCCGGCAAAAAATGGTCTAAGGAGAGGTTGAATTCATATCCATTGATATCAAAAAGTACGAGCGCGCGTGCGAGGGTTGTTATCTTTTAGGTTTCTATCAAGGCGTTAGGTTTTGTAGAATTCCATGATAAACCTAGGACATATTTGCTCATCTAGACAAAGGAGACATTCAAAACCTATCCTACTAAATTTGGCTAGGGATTCTTCCGTTAAATCTTGATAGAAAGTTGGGTCAATGACTCTCCCCTCATGAACAACTCTTGTTTCAAGGGTTCTATAGATTTCCTTGAGTTCCTCAGACATGTTGGGATCATTGTAAATTTTTTGGGCATATGCAAGATCTTGTTGTTATTCGCTTGCCATTTTGGTACCTATGTATTTTATAGTGATTTCAATAAGAGAAAGATAAAATATAATGAAAACATGTGCCAAAACTAAGTATGCGCCTATATGCAAATAATGTGGAGGTGTGATTTTCTTGACTTAAACGAAAAGTAATAATAATAATAAGAAAACATAAAGCACTCTTAAGTTTAATATTACTCAACTCGAATGAGTAAAAAATGCATATGAGTTACGCATTTCGGGTGGTCATTCACGAGATCAAATGCATGATGAAAATCGTTTTTACGTTGTATTATTAATGCAGTTAAACAACATTTATTTTGAAGACCCCTAGAAGTGAGAAGTGTGTTTGAATAACATGATTTAGGGTTTTGCCAAAATTTGATTTTTACCAACTAAGTTGATCAAGCAATCCTAGCATCTATAGGAAGCAAAATAGTTATACATTACTATAATCTAGTCTAAATTGTGCATAAATCACATGAAAATTTGAAAACCCCAAAATTTTGATTTTGTGCAAAATAGAAACCCTAGACTCGGATTTAAGAAGAAATTAAGATGAAATCACTTACAATTGCCGATGTGGTTATGATCTTGATTAGGATTTATGTTTTTGGTTCGTTTGGTTGGTGTTAGGATATAATAATGTGTGGTCCCTAATTTTCAAACTTGTATATACCCGCTCTTTTTGAAACATAGATCTACCAAAACAAGGGATGAATCTTCGTACGGTATTAACCACTTGGAGTGTTTATTAACCACTTGGAGTGTTTATTTTATTGTTTTGGCAATTGGAGTTACATATATATGTTATAGGGGATGTGTGTTCTAATTTTCAGAGTCGATGTCTAAGTTTTGAGCTTAACGTGAAAGTTATCGTGAAGTTTTCGATGGAATTTCGACAAATTTGATCCTACTTGGAGTGGGTTAACTTTTAGCATAATTTTGACCATTGCTAATAACACAAGCATTATGAACGTTTAGACGCAATAAAACATTGTCAATACAAGTGTGAGTTATAATCCGATGATTATTCTTTTCTTCTTTTCAATCAATTTCTTAATTTCATGTAATAACCACAACCGGTTGTACAAGTAGACTTAGAATATATCTATGGTCATTTTATTGATATTTTCGTAATTTAATAAAATTCTAATCTCGATTATGCTCATGATTTGAAATTTGTAACTGGAACATGTAATGAGAATTAACATCTTTTGAATAATACTACCTCCGTCCCATATTAAATATCCAGTTTTGACTTTTGTAGTCTTTCTTTTTCAACTTTGACCTTAAATAAGTTTTTTGTGTTATATAATACTTGATAAAAATTATACCAAATAAAAATACATTTAAAACGCAATCCATCCATACTTTTATGTGTTATGTAATTAATTTCTCCTTTAGATTTCCGCTTATGATTATTTTGGAGGTTGGAGTTTCACCATCGGGGATATGTTCTAACATTTCTAATCCTAATCTTAAATGTTAGGAATACGAAAAGTATCGGTCACTTCTAATATAGTTAGTCGTAGCTAGTAGTAAGTCGAATGGTTAAGATAGAAAGTTAACCGGGCTAAAGGCCCATGGAAAGCCTCTTATGAGGCCCATGGCCGGCCACTATCCATTGTATTTATACCCTCTCCACACATGGAGAGGGTGTTGGTTGTTTATTTTTCTCACACACTTAATCTAATTGTTCCTTCTTTGGTTTCTCTCTCTAAGTGTTCATCCAAGCACATCTTTCTCTCTCAATTTCTTTTATCCTCCCCGACCTTCGGATCGTGTGTTTTAGGCTAGAATCTTTATGGGTAACAATTGGTATCAGAGCCTAGGGGCGTTTTGTGTTCGTGGTTTGCATTTTGGGGTGTTGTTCGAGCTTATTTAAGCTTTTCGTGGCTTATTTTTAAGCCAAAACCCACGGGTTTGTTTGGTTGGTGTCTATTTTGTGCAAAAGCTTGAAACTTTCTTCTCTCTAATGTTTCTAGCTCATTTGTACAAATGGTTTGTGGTTTTTTAAAGCTTATTTTGAAAGATCTTTGGTTCTTTTAAAGCTTTTTACACAAAATCTTGATCCAAAATTTTTTATGTTAAAAACCATAAAGTTTATGTTTTTATGCTTCTATTAGTCTTAGATAGGTAAGAAGTACAAGAAATTTTAGGTAAAAACATCAAAAAATGAGTCTTTTGGTGATTTTTGATTTTTGAGTTTCGAACACTTTCAGGCGATCTATACATTGGTCAGGTAATCTATACATTGGTCAGGAGATCTATACGTACAGGTGATTTATATGCTTTTGATTAGGTGATTTATATACTTTTGAGATCCGATTTATGCCGAAATTGGAGACAATTTATACCCTAATTTCGCCAAGAACCAAACTTAAACACCTTCCACAAACACCAAAAGTTATACATTGGTCAGGCGATTTATACACTTGGTCAGGCAGTTTTTACATTAGTTAGGTGATTTATACGTTGGTCAGGCAATTTATACGTTGGTTGTTTATTTTTCTAGATAGGTAAGAAGTACAAGAAAAATCAGGTAAAAACGTCAAAAAGTGAGTCTTTTTAAGATTTTTGATATTTGAGTTTCGAAGTGTATTGGGCGAATTATACGTAAGGGCGAATTATACATGTTTTTTTGGATTAAGGCAAATTTTATCGAGTTTTTGTTCAGGCGATTTATACGTGTTTTTGGCCAGGCGAATTATACGAGTTTCTATTCAGGCGATTTATACGTTTCTTCAGGCGATTAATACGAGCATTTCATAAGGAGAATTATACGGTTGTTCTTTGATTTGTAAAATCCCGTAAAAACTTGAGTTCTACGTTTTATCAAGAATTGTAAAATCCCGTGTATTCCAAAGACTCAATTACATTAATCAAACCTCACTTTAACACAACAACCTCCAATCGCTGTATGATCATCTTTTATCTTATCACATTAAAATGGAATCTTTCAATTCTAATTCACAAGAGAGAGAGCTGCATCAGTTGCAACAAATGCAAGTCAACGCAAAGGAAAGTTGCATGGCTTCTTTTTGACTACTTCATGCATTTCTCCAAGAATCTTTCTTTACAATGAATTAAAATTTAAGGGAGGATTTCAACGGGCATTTGCGGCACTCTTTGATCAAGATGTTTAGACTTTCACATGCTGAATGTTACTAAACTTAGATCAACTAGAAAAGCAACTTGACAAAGAAGAATTTCAAGAAACTAGATCTATGGATGCTTTTAGAGTACTCAAGACACAGTGTCAGCTGTTCATCAATTTTTGGTACTATTTCGATGATGATGATGATGGTCTAATGATACGCAAGTACTTTCTAGCATACACTAGAACCGAGGTTCAACAATTTCGTGATACATTGATCCAACACATGTAATCTGTTAAGAAGTCCATTGATTAAAGAGCACAACATAAACGAGAGTATGACAGTAGGATGAATGAAAGATAGATGCAGTCAAAGTAGGGAAAGAAATGTGGAAACAAGAAGGGGGGGGGGTTGAATAGTTTACAGGTTCGTTTTTGTTTTAAAAGTTTGCTCTCAAAATACTTATATTCGAGTAGTATGTTTAACCAACCAACAATATGAATCAACCAAGTAAACATCTAGACTAATAGTAAATAACAATCACAACAATATAAAGAGACGAGAGAGGGAACAATCAAACCAAGACACCAAGATTTATAATGGTTCGGCTAAGAAGCTCTTCTTCGCCCTACTCTACTCCCCGAGTTTCCCACTCGAGATTTCACTATGTCAAAAAGCTCCCTTCAGGCGGAGAAACCGTTTACACGTCGCTTACGTTATTTTCTGACACTAAGCTAAATGTTGAGTCCTATTGGGAATTATATTGATTTGATGATACAAATCAATGATACAAAACAATGAAACAAGAAAGAAACAAATGGAAAACAAAAGGATCAAAGTCAACATTATGGAATTCTACAAGATGTAGGAGTACATGAAGATTCTAAAAAGATTTGGTCAAAGATATGAAGATAAATATTAGGAAGATTTAGTTTCCTAATTGTATTATGTTTTCCTTTGTAAGTCTTATGGACTCTATTATATAAAGAGATCCATAGACATAGTTTTTGTGTGTGCAAATGTGACGAAATTCATGTGTTGTCGTGCGTGTGACACCAAACGTGTAGAGATGTAGACGTCTAGTTGGTTTGGTTTAGCCTCAAGGTAATCAAGGTTTCCTTGATGCTTGTTACAAGTAGGTAACCATTCTATATTGATCAAATAGAATTAGGGCTTGTATGTGTATGAAAAACCTTGTTTAATAACAATGATTCTTTGTTTGAATATTCCGCCTTTGTTATTATTCATCCTAGATTATATCTAAACAATCTAGAACCTATCACGTTCAATAGGTTCTATCAGGTGGTATTAGAGGCATGGGGCTCATGATCTAGGATCTAACGAGGTTTTTGTTGTTAAATTTTGAAGAAATAGAAGTGTCGAATTTCTAATTTTCGGTAAACAGGCAAATTCGGTAAACTAAGGTTTTCAAACCCTAATTCGGTAACTAATCGATTTCGGTGACAGTAAGGGTTTGAGCTAATTCGGTAAGCAGAAAGAATACACGACTTCATGGGATTCAAGCAAGAAGAGTTAAGGAGTTTGAAGGCTGTTTCAAAACCTGTTTTGAAGAAAGGGTTTAAACGATTATTAGGGTTTTTGGCCGTCAAAATGATCCTTTATCCTTCAATATTAAATTGTTGTCCTATTTTTTTTATTCATATCTTTAATAAAGGCTGTGACACAAAAGGCGAATGGGATCAACAAATGGCAACGAAGGTGCGTTAATTTGTATTACACTCAAAACCCTAAAGGCAACTTTTGAATATCAAGGGTTTCGCTGTTTGATCAAAGATTCATTATACTTATGTGTGCTTGGTTGCATAAATGCTTATAAACTGACTTTAGGTTTTCAGCAAGGACTATATTGATATGATCTCATCTTTTAGGGTTTCGGTCTACCCTATTTTAGATTATCAAAACCCTAATATGGCTAGGAATGTATCACTGGATCATCATGGTTTTGATAGAATTAATGTTACTGGTATGAGTATGTGAGTAATCTGTACGTTTGTATATAGAGATGGAAGCATGGTTTATTATGCTGTGGATTCAATTTTATTGAGCTGTGTAACACCCCCATTTTTATAATATAGCAGCGAAAGCTAA
>BQNB010010054.1:2962-15540 GCA_026074375.1 Tanacetum coccineum
TTCGGATATTCAACATTTAGCTGAAACCCAGATTTGGGGGTGTTACAGATTGGTATCAAAACCAGGTTATAGAGAACCAAGTCAAAAGTTTTTGTCTGGACTATAACCATTTTCAAACACTGCTTTCACAAATAAGATTTGCACGGGACATACATACATTACTTGTTTGCATCTAGCACATATATGCTTACATGATGCACACTATTTTAGCATTAGTAGTTTACTAAGTGCTTACATAATTGATATATGCGTATATAAACTATACTACGTATATTACTATAAGACTCTTATAATTAAAACATGCTGATCTCTCTTATAAGTAATACTTATATAAGTTATTTTTGCTTTTACAGCAGTCATGTCATCTGCGGTTACTTACACTTCCGTCCACACCGATTCTGAGCCAGGCAGAGCCTTTTGGGGAGCCGATGAGGAGATATCTGATGGAGGTTCTCCACGAGTCATTGTATACGGATACGATGGACTCCCGATGCAGCCGGTAGCCCCACCATCACCGGATTACATACCAAGCCTAGAGGATCCACCGACACCGCCAGTTCCTCAAGACAAGGATGAGTGTGAGCCTATGTTCGTACATACACATTATCCTGATTAAGTGCCAGAGCCTGTATATCCTGAGTATATAACATTGGAGGATAAGCATGTGTTCCCAGCTGAGGAGCAACCCTTACCTCCTATTGATTCACCTACTGCTGAGTCACCCGGGTATATTACTGAGTCGGATCCCGAGGAGGATCCAGAGGAGTATGAGGATGATGAGACAGAGGATGGTCAGGTTGACTATCCTATGGACAGGGGAGATGATGGAGATGATGATGACGACGATTCATCTGGGGATGAAGCCGATGAGGAGGATGAGAATGATGAGGATGAGAAGGAGGACGAGGAGGAGGAGGAGCACTTAGCTCCGGCCGACTCTGCTATTGTTGTACCTACTGTTGAGCCTGTTTCCCCACCTGAGGGAACAGAGCCTGTTATACCACCACCCTCCACTGACATTACTATTGGGGCTAGGATTACCGTCCGGCCTCAGGCTTTCATATCCCTTGTGCCAGAGGCAGAGGTTAAGAGACTTTTAGCCATGACTACTCCATCACCATCACCACCTATCTCACTATCACCACCCTCTGCAGGAGAGCACCTTGCTAGGTGCACGGCCCCACCTGCACATTCATCACCACCACCTGTGCCATTACCATTACTACCATCATCTGGGTGTCCAACCCAAATCCAGACACTCAGGATAGCATCCACTCAGGCCCTTATTCATGCAGTTACTGCCGCATTACCATCACCTCCACTGTAACACCCCCAAAATGGGTCGCAGCGGAATATGGGTTGGAGAGTGTTACTTCATAGATCAATAGCACGAGATAAGAGAACAAGAGGTCGTTCTTGTTTGCTCTAGGCTCCAGGTATGAGGTCGGGGAGAGTTCTATTGCTAGACCTACCGGAGACCGAATGGTAGACTATGGGTTTGTCAGCACTTTAGATGCTAAAGAGAGACGATAAGGGATTAATTAGGTTGGGTATGGTATTAGGGATACTTGGGTGGATTCGACAGAGGCAGTTCCTTAGATAGCACCTATGACCGTGGGAGAGGTCAATACTAGGGTCATAGAGCTTGCTGAGCTCCATAAGCATGATACGCATGACTTATATGCTATACAAGATGATGCACAGGATAGTAGGACTCGCATATCACAACGAGTCACTATGGACTGGCAGCGGGTTGACTTACTTATGGGGGATAGGATGACTCTCCAGGAGACAATATGGATTATGGAGGAGGAGGCCTATGTTTCCCGAGAGGCTTGAGCTCACTCAATAGGATTGAGTCAGGCAGTCCATCATGAGCTTCAGACCCACCGTGACCATGTGTATACATACGAGACCCAGATCCAGGCACATCAGACACAGCTACAGTTGCAGGGTACTCTTATCATACACAAACACTAGGTACATGATACCGCTCTCATTGCAGCAGGGCTGAGATTGGCAAGAGCTTCGAGAGACTGACCGTAAACGTAAGGGATAGATGGTAGAGATTCTCCGAGTGATGAGAGACACGAGACGAGAGATGACTGACATGCAGGCCGAGTTGTTTGCACTGCGAGGGCAATAGAGAGCTAGACAGTCAGGACTAGATGCTAGAATTCTAGATGACCAGGATGCTTCTGGGGATGCTGACATTCACATCTAGTGGTTTATGTTATTCTATTTGCTAGGCCATTGTTCAGGCATGTATAAGTATTAAGGGGTTTTCCTGAGCTAGCATAGCCTATATCTTTTGTATTTAATTTGTGAACTAAAAACTATTTTTCATGTAAAATTTTCCAATTATGAAATGAAATAGATGTGTTATGTTTGTACAATATACCTCTCTTGTGTTGTTGTCTCATTTGTAAATTATTAAATATCTTGTCATAATTTTGACCTCATGTTTTGTCTCTTGTGATTGAGACAAATCATGGCACCTGTGACAAGACGAGGACCGAATACCCCACCTAACAACACCAACCCAATCAACATGACTCCATAATTCGTCCAAGCTATGATTAATCAAGCTCTTCTACGAAACTCCACTAATGGAGATGGAAGCAACAGTTCACATGGGGATAATCGAAGGAATGTGCAAACTGCGCGCCCTTGTTTCTACGCTGACTTCATGAAATGTCAACCTTTGAACTTCAAAGGAACTGAAGGCGTGGTCGGTTTAACCTGGTGGATCGAGAAGATGGAATCAGTCTTCAATATCAACGGTTGTGCTATTGAAAACCAGGTTAAGTTTGCCACCTGCACTCTGTTAGGGGCTGCTTTGACTTGGTAGAATAGTCAGATAAGAACCTTAGGTCCTGAAGCATATTCAATGACTTGGGAAGTACTTAAGAAGAAAATGACGGACAAGTATTATCCGCATGGTGAAATCAAGAAACTATAGATCGAGTTATGGAACCTAAAGGTCAAGGGGAACGATGTTCCAACATACTTTGAACGATTCCAAGAGCTAACCCTGATATGCACAAAGTTTGTTGCTAATGAAACTGAGAAGGTTGAAGAGTACATCAGTGGACTTCCTGATAACATTTATGGAAATGTGAAGTCTGTCAGACCCAAGATGTTGGATGAGACTATTGAGTTGGCCAACGACTTGATGGATCAGAAACTCTATAACTACGCGGAAAGGCAGACTGACAACAAAAGGAAGGCTGATGATTCATCCAAAAACAACCATGGTCACCAACAACAACCCTTCAAGAGGCAGAATGTCGCCAAGGTTTACAATATGGAGACAGGTGAAAAGAAGTTGTATGGGGGATCTTTGCCCAAGTGCACCAAGTGCCATTTTCACCACAATGGCCCATGTACTCAGAAGTGCCACAAGTGCAACAAGGTAGGGCGCCGGCCATGGGCTAATATGGGCCTCCCATGGGCCTTGGGCTGGACTAGATTACTAATCTAATCATTATACTTACTACGAGCTAAGACCTGTTACAACTTGGAAGTGACCGACACTTTTCGTGTTTCCAACATCAAGGCATCTGTGACTTTGTTGAGAAGACTTAGAAGAGCATCCAAGGTCTTCAGCTTAGCCTGAATCATTTCAACTTGTGATGGAACAACAAGAAATTCAGCTGGCAGTTCCCACTGAAGTGTCTTCAGTTCAACAACTTATGATGTAAGACTAGTGACAATGTTTGTAAAATCTTCCAGCTTAGGGGGAATTTCTTTCAATTCTCCAGGGAGCTCAATTTCCAAGTTGTGAACTTGATTCTTTAACCCTTTTACCTCTTCAGTTAGGTCATTGAACTTGGAGGGAAGATCTTTTAGCTCAGTTGGTAAAGAGCTGCTGAAGTCATGAGCAGATAGAATATTTGAGAATTCAGTTTTTAAGGACTTTACCAATAGCTCTTTGAGCTGTTCCACATTGGGAAAGGAGGGTTAAGCTTTAAGGAGAGCATCTTCAGCTTTATTCTTCTCAAGTTTTAGTTTGTACTCTTGAGACTGAAGAATGAGTAGTTGGTTGGTAAGCTCTTGAACTTGAGAAGACATGGGAGATGAGGATTTAGGAACTGAAGTATCTTTAGTTTCAAAATTTTGAGTAGCATGAACTTCATCATCCTCAACTTCATCACTATCATTTACAACAATGACATGATCAACTTCAGGTAAGTCCATGTCTTTGAAGCTAGGTTGCACATGTAACACCAGCTTTACAAGATCTTTTAACTTAATTGTGCTAGAGGTTTCTTCCTTAATTTGACTTGCAACCGAGCTGGCCTCTTTTCTTGTGATAGGCTGAGTAAGGAAAGTTTCCAACCCTTCACTAACAGATTTGGTTTGTTTTGTAAGAACATGTGGGTTAGTACCTGCAATTAAGTGATCATATGAAGTGTTTTTGGTTCCTTCATTCATACCCTGTTGTTGAGGTACAAAATCACTAGGAGCATAATTTCCAAGATTAGCTTCAGCTGTGAAAGTTGCTAAAGCATCATTTCCTGATGCAAACTCAGAGTGAATAATGAAAAATATTGAATAAATAGGATTATTTAAATTAAATGCTGACATACCACTACCGAGCTGAGGGTTGGCTCTTGCTTCACTGGTGACCACTAAAGAGGTTGGGCCACCATTTGCTTGCTGGTCCTCTTTATGCATTTCAGGATCCACAGGTGTAGAAACTGGAGGCTGGCTTGGGTTTGAGTCCATGGTCGAGCTGGACTCCTTTCTCTTCTTAGAATGGCTAGTTTTAGATCCGGTGGGTACTTTAGAGGACCCACCTTTTGTTGCCTCTTTGCTAGACATAGAGGGTTGTTTAGAAGAAGAATACTTCTTATGTCCAGGTTTAGCTCCAGGCTTTGTGTCTTGGGGAACCCTCTCAACATTGGAAGAGGGCTTGGGAGCTTTAAATGGCACTGGCTTATCTGCAAAACATATATCCAACATGTGGGTTGTGAAGGAAGGTTCTTTAGGTTGGTTGGACTTCAGTGCCTAATTGTTGACACTAAAGACTTGAGTGAGGTATAGTGTGACCTCATCATCCCCATATCCTTCCTTCATCTTGTGCATTATCAGTAGGGAGTGAAATCGAGTGTAGGGAACAACCTTTTCACTTTGTTTCTTCTTTAGATTGATGATGATATCCTTCTAAAATATGTTGGCATAGTCTTTGTTAATGCCATTGGCTAGACTATATAGTATAATGACATCTTTGTTTGTGATTTGATCAAATCCTCTAGTTTTACCCCCTAAACACTAGATGATCTGTGCCATTAGCAACCTTCACCTAGGAGGAAGGAGACTCTTTCTGAGAGTTCCTTTAGCTGAAACCTCTTCCCCATAACCAATCATTAGAAACCACTGCCTAACAACATTAATGGATGGTGGTGCAACATATTCACTAGAGTGAGGTAGGTAGTGTGCACCTATGGCATTCCTAAAAGTGTTTACACATACGTTTCCAAAAATACCACCAGTTGGGATTGAGAAGGAAGCCTTAGAGTTCTCTAAAGCTTTGGCTGAGTACCAAAATTTAGTCAGGTATTCCTTATACATGTTAGGAGATTGGTAAATGGTTTTCTAAGGCAACATTTGGAAATGAAATTAGAAACACACTTGAAATAATCCTTGTTATTGTGTTCTGGGTAAAGAAGAGCAACCTTATTATTTATATTGAGGATGATGTCTTTAAGATTAAAGCCTACTTGTTTAGCAGCAACAAAGGGTTGTTCTTGTTATGGAGGATTTTGTTCTTCGTTTACCATTTTAGGGTTTGGATGATTTGATTTATTTTGAGGTTTTGTGTGTGTGTTCTTGGTGAAAGTATCTATGATTTATGAGAAGTGATTTGTGAATGGTGAAACGGGTTTATATGATTGGTTACTTTTATACTTTTTCTTTTAAGGGTTTGATAGTTACCAAGTGGAAGTTGAAAATTTGTGAGAAGTTTTAGGGTTAGGTTTTAACATGTGTGTGAAACTTTGTATTTAATGAAAGAACCAATCCTTTCGACAGGCCTTGACAACCTTAGAACAGTGTACAGCCGTCTGTTGCACTATTAAAGTAGGTGTAGAAAAGGTGAGGTCATCCTAACGTTTAAAAATTCATCATTTAATAAACTTTTAAATTAGTTAACTTCCTTTGTGAGAAATCATTTAATAAAATTATTTATTTTGAAAATATTTTTTTTAAACTGACCTTGATTGATGTTAAAAGAATAAATTAGGTTTAGGTTTGATGTCATGTCATGCTAAACTGATTATTGTAATCATCATTATCATTAATCCTTCAGCGAAGGCGACAAAACCACAAATGCACATGCAAATACATGAATGAGGCATATGTAATTGCTTAGTTACTTCACTCAAGAGATAGCTGAAGAATTAGATAAAATTATTTTATAAACTGAACTGAAACGATTTAAGATCTTGTTTTAACCAATGACTGTGCTCTAGTGAAGGCGACAAAATCACACATGCTCATGAAAATCCATGAATGAGACATATGTGATTGCTCAGTTACTTCACTTAAGCAAATTAAAGGTTGTATGCAAAAGCTGAACTGACAATATATGAAAATTTGTTTAGTTTTGGATAAAGCACTGAACCTTCAGTTTTCTTTAGTCAGTACTGAAGCTTCAGGTTTTGAATCAATGTTCAGCATACCTAGTTCAACAATCAATCTTTTTAAAGTTGGCTCATCTAAAGGCTTGGTGAAGATATCATCAAGTTTATATTTAGTAGGAATGAAAGAAATTCAATGTCCCGTTTGTGAGTATGATTCTTGATCTGAAATCAATGAGCTTTATTTTTTAAGTGAGATCAAACGATTGAAGCGAAGCCAAATACCATTGGTTAAGGTTCACTGGAACTCGAGGAGAGGTCCTGAGTTTACCTGGGAACGTGAAGATTCGTTCAAACAGAAATATCCATAACTTTTCTCAAACCTGGCTTCGTCATCCACTACAAGGTCTTAAGCTTTGAGGGCAAAGCTCTTTTAACGGGTGAAGACTGTAACATTTCTCAATTTCAGGTCATTATACGACTCTTATTATTCGTCACTATTTATTTTAGTACAATACGCGTTTACTTTTAAATTAATTTTAAGATAAATCGTGTAGACTAGAAATAATCATTTAGTGTAAACGGTCATCAAATAAATCAAGGTTTACGTTGAGCAAGTGTCAAGTAATTATTAGGAAGATAATTATTGAATTTGCTCATTTTTTATTGGTCACGTAAATGGCTTACGTTTCGCAATAAAATGCATTTAGACACATCACGGAAATACCTAGACATACCTAGACTCAAACCAATACCCATTTTAAATGCCTAAACACAAAATTTAATCAAATCTTGTTTTAATAACACATGAATGCCGAGTGTGGGCAAGTAAACCCACATAAAAATTGTCCTAAGTGATTTACTAGCTACCAAAGATCCCTTAATGATCCTTAAGAGTACAAGTACCTCACCTAGCTAATTAATGCAAGTCCTAATGGTCTCCTAATGACTAATTATCCAATGGTTAATAACTAATTTTTGCCTTTGACCCCTCTTAGCTGCGGTTATCCATGCAAGAGCACACAAATCCTTAAGATTTATAGAATCAAGCAAATCTTGTATATCAACTAACTAATTAAAACATGTACTTAGGTAGTTTAGCCTAAAACCATGGGTTATCAACTAGAACCCCCCTAAAACTACTATATTGGCTCGTGTTCTAGTCAAAAGGAAACCAAGAGAGTTAACTAGCCTCATTTCCTATAAATAAGACTCACTAGTTTACAAAAGACATTTCTAAACTCTTAATACTCTCTCCAAGATAAACTTCTCTTAATTATACCTTGTTTCATTCGGCATTGATCCAAGCCGAACCTTATTCGAACCACATTCATTCTAAGAACATAAAGAAGCCTTAAAGATCGAGCATAAGGTTTTAAAAAGGGAAACACGAGCTAAGGGATTCGGGTTATAAGCATTAAGCTTGGATTATATACGCATTGGGGTGTAAACGTTTAGGTTTACTTCACTATTCACGTTCGCGACCTTAGGACCTTTTGTAAGTCATAACTAAGCCTCATATGTCATGTTTATTTCGTTATAAGTCTTGTCTAAGTACATAAGTCATGAAATTTCCATTTGGGACATATACGTGTGCATGAACATGCATGGTTTGACCCATGCATGGTTCACGTACCTAAGATTAACGAATAAAGTCTTGTGTGGTGTGTACGTGATCTAAAACATGGTTAATATACGAGGATAGGGCTTAACATGAGTCTAAATTACTAGAACGAGTTTGTTTATAATCATTGGTTTCGTTTGTGAGGAATGCAAGAAAACAACACGTTAACTTCTAACGTAAAACCGATAACTTGGCTTAGGAATGCATGTAATGACTTGTTGAACGAGTGCATGTATTAAATAACAATGTGATAAACGTTAACTAGTGCTAGATTAATATGTCGAAACCCTAAAAAATCAAACTAGTGGCTCAAGGTCACTATTTGGGTCACTTTGGCTTGGCAGCCCACCATGGGAGCCCAACAGGCCCAACAAGCCTCGTATAATAAGCCTATGGCTTATGAATAAGCTATACGAGCTTAGTGGTTGACTAGGAGGGCTTATTTGTGTCATTTAGGCCTTGCTTTGCCTTTTTGGAAACAAACCAAACCCTTAATGAACTCACGATCCCATTAATGAACCCATCACGAGCCATAAGCTCCCAATAAGCTCTAAACACTTAATGGTTAACCCTATATAACCTAATGGACTTAATGGACCCAAAAGTAGTTAAAGACCTTAATGCGAAGCCTAATCTAAACCCCTTCTAAAAATCCATTCGGACCCTTAATGGTCCCAACTAACTCCTCAACGAGGGCCTTATTAGCTTTATTTTTGAATAAGTCTGAACCCAGGAAACAGATATAAGAGCCCTAACGAGCCTAGAAAATAACTATGAATGCTTATTGGAACCTTTTTATTGAGAATTCGGGTTCTTAGTTATTGGGCTTCATGACAGAGCCGCAATAAGCTGAAAAAGCAAAATAAAGCTCCCCGAGCTTATTTTTAACTTAACCAACTTAAACAAGCTTAACGAAGACAAACGTGCCTTTTTAAAACTAGAATCGGACCTTTAAAACGCTTATTGGACCTTAACGGGCTCAATAAGGCCCATTAAGCCAAAATAAGCTCGTTGAGCTTATTTATAAGCTAGGGCACTTATATGACTTATTTGGACTTCAATGTACAAAAGGTTTGGGTCTTAGTAGATTTGCCTTATGGGAAGAAGGCTATCGGTACAAAGTGGGTTTATCGAAACAAGAAGGATGAAAGAGGAGTTGTTGTCATAAATAAAGCAAGGTTAGTTGCTCAGGGTCATCGGCAAGAGGAAGTGATAGACTATGATGAGGTTTTTGCTCCTGTGACAAGACTTGAAGCCATAAGGATCTTGACCTTTGCCTCATATATGGGTTTTGTAGTCTATCAAATGGATGTGAAAAGTGCCTTCCTTTATGAGAAAATTGATGAAGAGGTAAGTTTCCAGAATTGACAGAAACAGTCCCTGGACTTGTTAAATTTAGTAAATGACAGTTTTGACCCCTTAGTTTGTAAATTGACACTTTTAGTCCCTCAATTAGTAAAAATCGCATTTTAACTCCAATTAAGTCCTAACAAGTGACATTAGGTTTCATTAAGTCCAAATAAGTCATATAAGCTGCCCTAGCTTATAAATAAGCTCAACGAGCTTATTTTGGCTTAATGGGCCTTATTGGGCCCGTTAAGGTCCAATAAGCGTTTTAAAGGTCCGATTTAGTTTTAAAAAGCACAATTGTCTTCATTAAGCTTGTTTAAGTTGGTTAAGTTGAAAATAAGCTCGGGAGAGCTTATTTTGGCTTTTTCGAGCTTATTGGGCTTGTGAGCCCAATAACTCAACCCGAATTGAATAAAAAGGTCCAATAAGCATTCCTAGCTTATTTTCTAGGCTCGTTAGGCTCATTAAATCTGTTTCCTGGTTCAGCTTATCAAAATAAGCTAATAAGCCCTCGTTGATGGGCTGTTGGGCCCATTAAGGGTCCGAATGGATTTTTAAGGTTTAGATTAGGTCCATTAAGGTCCTTTAACTACATTTGGGTCCATTAAGTCCATTATGCTTATATAAGGTTACCATTAAGCTGTTTAGAGCTTATTGGGAGCTTATGGCTCGTGATGGGTTCGTTAATGGGCTCGTGAGTCCATTAAGGGTTTGGTTTGTTTCCAAAAAGGCAAGGCAAGGCCTAAGTGACTCAAATAAGCCCTCCTAGTCAACCACTAAGCTCGTATAGCTTATTCATAAGCCGTAGGCTTATTATACGAGGCTTGTTGGGCCTGTTGGGCACCCACGGTGGGCTGTCAAGCCTAAGTGACCTGAATAGTGACCTTGAGCCACTAGTTTGATTTTTTTAGGGTTTCGACATATTAATCTAGCACTAGTTAACGTTTATCACATCGTTATTTAATACATGCACTCGTTCAACAAGTCATTACATGCGTTCATAATCCAAGTTATCAGTTTTACATAAGAAGTTAACATGTTGTTTTCTTGCATTCCTCACAAACGAAACCAATGATCATAAACGAACTCGTTCTAGTAATTTAGACGCATGTTAAGCCTTATCCCCGTATATTAACCATGTTTTAGATCACATACACACCACACAAGACTTTATTCGTTAATCTTAGGTGCGTGAACCATGCATGGGTCAAACCATGCATGTTCATCCACACGCATATGTCCCAAATGGAAATTTCATGACTTATGTACTTAGACAAGACTTATAACGAAATGAACATGACATATGAGGCTTAGTTATGACTTACAAAGGGTCCTAAGGTCGCGAACATGAATAGTGAAGTAAACCCAAACGTTTACACCCAAACGCGTATATAATCCAAGCTTAAAGCTTATAACCCGAATCCCTTAGCTCGTGTTTCCCTTTTTAAAACCTTATGCTCGATCTTTAAGGATTCTTTGTGTTCTTAGAACGAATGTGGTTCAAATAAGGTTCGGCTTGGATTAATGTCGAACGAAACAAGGTGTAATTAAGAGAAGTTTATATTGGAGAGAGTATTAAGAGTTTAGAAATGTCTTTTGTGAACTAGTGAGTCTTATTTATAGGAAATAAGGCTAGTTAACTCTCTTGGTTCCCTCTTGACTAGAACATGAGCCAATATAGTAGTTTTAGGGGGGGGGTTCTAGTTGATAACCCATGGTTTTAGGCTAAACCACCTAAGTACATGTTTAATTAGTTAGTTGATGTACAAGATTTGCTTAATTCTACAAATCTTAAGGATTTGTGTGCTCTTGCATGGATAACCGCGGCTAAGAGGGGTCAAAGGCAAAAATTGGTTATTAACCATTGGATAATTAGTCATTAGGAGACCATTAGGACTTTCATTAATTAGCTAGGTGAGATACTTGTACTCTTAAGGATCATTAAGGGATCTTTGGTAGCTAGTAAATCACCTAGGACGATTTTTATGTGGGTTTACTTGCCCACACTTGGCATTCATGTGTTATTAACATAAGATTTGATTAAATTTTGTGTTTAGGCATTTAAAATAGGTATTGGTTTGAGTCTAGGTAAGTCTAGGTATTTTCGTGGTGTGTCTAAATGCATTTTATTACGAAACGTAAGCCATTTACGTGACCGATAAAAAAATAGAAAATGAGCAAATTCAATAATTATCTTCCTAATAATTACTTTACACTTGCTCAACGTAAACCTTGATTTATTTGATGACCGTTTACACTAAATGATTATTTCTAGTCTACGCGATTTATCTTAAAGTTAATTTAAAAGTAAACGCGTATTGGACCAAAATAAATAGTAACGAATAATAAGAGTCGTATAATGACCTAAAATTGAGAAATGTTACAGAAATCTTTGCAGAATTTGATGAATTCATGGCAATGACTGCCGATGAAAACTCTGACTCTGAATCTGACACCAAAGATCCGCCATTCGAAAAAATCACCATCAATACTGATTATAAGATCAAAATATCTATCGAATAACCTCCTACGGATCTCGAACTTAAACCCCTTCCTGATAATCTAGAATATGTATTCCTGGAAGAACCCTTCTTTCTTCCTGTTATCATATCATCTCAGCTATCCAAAGAAAAGAAAAACAAACTCATATCTTTCCTTAAAAAGCACAAACAAGCTTTTGCTTGGAAAACAACAAATATTCCTGGTATTTACCCACCATTTTGCAAACACAAGATACAACATCTGGATGATAAGAAACCCATTGTCCAAAAACAAAGAAGGTTAAATCCGAACATGCAGGAAGTTGTCAAAAAAGAAATCGTAAAACTTTTGGATACCAGTATAATTTATCCAATTACCGATAGTCCTTGGGTTATTCCTATCCACTGTGTACCAAAGAAAGGTGGTATTACAGTTGTCACCAACGAAAATGATGAACGTGTTCCAACCAGAACCATTACAGGTTGGCGAGTATGCATCGATTATCGTAAACTCAATGTAGCAACCGCAAAAGATCATTT
>BQNB010010054.1:15819-85045 GCA_026074375.1 Tanacetum coccineum
ATTAGTAGCTTTGCTTGACCTCTTATGCTCTTCTTGTCTTCTGAAAATCGACCTTTGTGGTTATGGTATCGAAAATATGACCAAGCACAACTAAAACTCGTATTTAGGTTTTCTATTTGTAGTGTGTTAGCCTCAAAAATATTGAGTCAAACAAGAAGTTCGTTCATTAGGAATATTAGGTCTCGGTCATTTAAATATTAAATGTTGTAATAGGCTAGAACGGGAATCAGACTCATTTAATTAATCTAATATTGTACGAGCCCGATCCAAGAAACAAACACCACACGGCCCAACAAAAGCCTTACAAGGCCGACCCATTAAGGTGGTATAAATACCCCTCTCCAAGTGTGGAGAGGGTGTTGGTCTCATTTGTTTTCACACACATTTGTTAGATTCAACCATCTCTTATTTTCTCTCTTGTTTCTCTCTCTAAAATTCTTTCATATTTCCTATCTTATTTTTCTTGATCAAATGGTGAAGTGAAGATGATTATTGGGTCACTGACATTTGGTATCACTCACCACGGGTGGGTTTAGTGGTTTCATTATGTTCGATTTGAGTTTATATTCGGCGCATTTGTGCTTATTGAGTCTAAAACTTTACAACGTTCCAATTTATTTTCTAGACGTCAACAATAAAAAACATTTTCAATTTGTCACTTTGAATCTTTGAATTTTTTTTTTTGCTTTTGACGTCAAATGGATTAGGCAACAAATTCATTTTGTATTATCATTTTATGTTTGCTTGTTTATTTCGGCTTGGCTTATTTTTTTCCTTTCTTCTTAGATCTTTATGTCATAAAATCAAAGGCTAGCTTATTTACAAATCTGATTTTTTTTCAAAACACCAGATCTTTATGTTCATGATAATGGGCTTAATTTGGACTTAGCTTTTTCATAAAGTTTTTTGTTAGTGTTTTCGTGGGCTTCTTTTGATTAAATGCGTTTTTCATGAAACAGAGCTCCAATTTTTTTTTCCAAAACTGTTTAAGCTTATGTTGATATTTTTGTAGCTTATTCCGGTGTTATGTGAGCTTATTAGACATAACTTATTCTTATTTTGTTTAGCTCATTTTAAGTGGTCCAAGGTTGAGACAAAGAGACATAGATCCATCTTTCTAGCAACAAGGACAATGTGAGTTTGGTTGTTTTGCTAGAAGACAAAGACAAGGACATTGTACACGAATTAGCAACTCTTGTGAAGGACACAAACTCACACTTAAAGAAGCACCCGGATTCACAATTTACTTGTCAACGAATTCGCAAAATTCCCTTTGTCACAGGAATTAGCAACATTTCTTTGTTGAACGAATTCACAGCTTACTTTAACATCCGAATTTGCAGTTCACCTCTTTCAACCGAACTCGTAACTCTCTTTAGAAGACACCGAATTAGCAATCTTGTAAAGGAATCGAATTAGCAAGTTTTGTGTGTCAAACGAATTCACAATCCTCTTATTTGTTGACCGAATTCGCTATTTCACTTACAAACCAAATTTGCAACTCAACTAAAGCATCAAATACACGTTTTAACTCTTTTTGGGTTTTTCGGTTTCGAGTGTCGGTTCATTACGGGACTTCTAATCTATACCATTACGATTGTGAACTCAATTCACGATCATAACATTCAAATATTAAGGTAAATTTGTGAAACTACTCAACTTTTTGGGTTTTTCGGTTTCGAGTGTCGGTTCATTACGGGACTTCTAATCTATACCATTACGATTGTGAACTCATTTCGATCAACGTGGTATATTCACTTGATTCCGACGATAACCGTACGAGTCCGTGAGACGAAATTAACACTCGTTGCACTTTTTTGAAGTTTCAAACGAAGAAGACAAAATTTTTGGAGGGAATATCTTTTATTAATTAAACTTTATTGGAAAAATGCACATGCAGTCCCTACATGTCTAAGACCATTTCATATCAAGTCCTTGGTGAATTATTAACCATCAAAGTTGAAAATACTTTGCACCGTTGGTCCTTAATTGCTACAATTCAACCGTTTGTCCTCCAAAGTGAACCGTAATTGCACCGTTTGTCCTTAATCGAGTTTTGATCAACCATTAATTATTTTAAGTTGAATGTTTGTGCACCGTTCATCGTTTTCGCTCAACAAATCGTTAACGAAACTTCAAGTTCTTCGACATCAACAACGATTTCACCAATAACAATTTATTCTTCATTCACGGTTTTTTCTTGATTTAGTAAAATCCCGTAAAAGTCGATTCTTTTTACGGTTTAAGTCATAGATTTGTAAAATCCCGTGAACATTGATTGATTTCAATCCACAACAATAATCACTTTACCTACTTAAGATCCTACAAATCATTTTCACTTCACATCACGGCAAAAATAGAAACGAAAGATACTTTATCTTCGTGTTCGAATTCGGAAGAACAACAAATGCAACAAATTCAAGACAAAGCAAAAAAGAGTTGCATTGTATCATTTCGACAACTTCATTCACACCTTAAGCTTCTTTCAAACAACGACTTAAAAGGAACTGGAACCGAGTATGGATTCAAACGTGCATTTGCAACACTCTTTGGTCAAGATGTAGAGACTTTCACAGGCACAATGTTCCTAAACATGGATCAAATAGAAAAGCAACTTGACAATGTAGAATATCAAGAGATTGGATCCATGGCTGCTTTTAACGTACTTGAGACACAATTTCAGATGTTCATCAAGTCATGGATTTATTTGGATGATGAATATGTTGTAATGACACGCAACTACTTTCTACAATACACTCATCTCGAGATTCCAGAATTCTGTGATACACTGATCCAACATATGGAATCTATTAAGAAGTCAATTGATGAAAGAGCACAACATAAACGAGAGTATGACACCTGGGTGAATGAAAGATAAATGCAGACAACAGAAGAAAAGGTTGATACGAGTAAAGCATTGGATGCTAGTTTGGTTGACATAGAAAGCAGTGGGACAAAATCAAAAGAGCAGGATACAAGCAGCAGAAGAAATGATGCACTGCTGGAATATTGCAGATATAAGACATATATGATGAAGAGGCAATGGCTGAGGTACAAAGATGCTAAAATCAATGTTTTGATACAGGACAAAATTCATACTAGAAACCTGATTTCAAATAATGGAGGAGTGGTTGACCGATTGCTGAAATGTCATGACACATGTCTTTGCCTGCTAAATTAACTGATAATCAATCAACCGAAACTCTCAAATCAATCCTCAAATTAAAATATTTGTACAAAAGGGGGGGGGGGGGGGGGAGAAAAACCCAGTTGCCAATTTCAAAAAGATTTTTTAAGAATGGAAGACATTGTGTTTATCTTGTACTTAAAATATCAAAAGAGCTTTTTTAAAAGAAGGGAAAATGGCCAATTTTCGTAAGTAAAAAGTATTGAAGCACAAGTTTAACATGAACATTGATGGTAATTGAATCAATACATCGATTGGAACATAAAGTGGGGTAAATTACTTAAGGAAATGAGGACTTTGGAAAAGCACATACTAAGAACTGTTTGATTCTATCAAGACAACGAGAGCTAAGACTATATAACACACAACTTCTTTGATTGCAAAAAAATGATGACTTCAAAGCTCAACTTCAAGAAAAGGATTTGCAATTGCAGCGTTAAAAAATAGTTAAGAAATATTAACAGGAAATAGTGTGAATACCAAGTTTGCAAAATCATCAATCTTAGGGAAACTGTTTTATAACCATATAGAAACCAATCAATTGTTAGACAACCGACCGCGTTTAAGTCTAAACGACCTAGAATTTCAAAGCCACGGTTTGTCTCCCAAGTTGATGTCAATAACGATTTGCCAAAACCAGTCACTACACATTATTTGCCTAAGGAAATAGAATATGCTGTTGCAAAACCTCATCACATGATTGCACCTGGCTTATCTAGATATAGCTCAAATGACATGGTTCATAATCACTACCTAGAGGAAGCTAAGAAAAAGACACAAGAAAGCAGTAGGAATTCAAGACCTAGTGTGATGCCTTCTGCTAAATCACAAAGCACAGTAAATGGTAGCAAACCAAAACCTAGGATAAATAACCAAAAGTCTAGGAATTGGCTTGCATCTAAGAGTAGTTGCGTCATGACAAAGACTGTGCCCATAGCAGAACACTCTAGGAATTCTAGAAAATTTTCTAACTCCAAACATTTTGTTTGCTCGACATGTCAGAAATGTGTCTTCAATGCAAATCATGATTCTTGTGTAACAAAATTGCTGAATGAAATCAACTCGCGTGCTAAGGTTCCATCCAATAAGACAACGAACATAAACAAACTCGTAGAGCAAATAAGTGTTGCAAAGAAACCAGAAAGACAGATCCCCAAAGGACATAGGTTTTCAATCAAAAAGACTTTCGTTGTGAATGAGAACACAATAACTCCTAGATCTTGTCTTAGGTGGAAACTGATGGGTAAAATTTTCAAAACTGTTGGTCTTAGGTGGGTTCTTACTGGAAAGATATTCACCTCTAGCACAACCACGGTTGACAGTGATCCCACAAATGGTTCAAATGAAGATATCACTAACCAATATGAATGCGAAAAAACTTTTGATGTCAGTGCAGGCACTCTTAACTTAAGTACAGGTACATCTTTCAATCTGAAAAAGGAAGGACTCAGAGTTTGGTTGTTGAAAAGACTGATATCTCAGAAACCAGGGCTTCAAGGAATTCTGATCTAATGAACAAGTAATAACTTCTGATCATAACAGTTCAGAACTCGGAATTTATGACCACGGCAATGAACCGTCCAGTTTAAAGCTGGTTCCAAAAGTTGTTCCTCCAGCAGACAAGACAGCTACATCACGACAAGAGTTGGAATTACTATTCCACCATTTCATAACAATGATGAGGTCAACATGTAAATATATTTTATAAAACCAAATACAAAAATATAAAATTTCAAAAAGAAAATACAAAATCAAAAAATCAGAAAATGTTTCACAAAAAGAATCTTCTCGACATGTCTTTTGGAATCGATAACATTTATGTACCTAGAAATGTTGATTAACATCGACACGGGCGTGTAAATGAAGTTCAAACAGGAGTTTCAAATGTTTTTAAAACATGTCATTTCTATTTTTTCTTTATGACATGTAATTGCTCTCAGATTGCAACTCGGACCCCAACGACAAAGGAGAGTGTACGTTTCAGTGCACTTATCCTTAGCGTTAGAAGAGAAATCTTCTAACATGATGTTTTTCAAAATGTTGAACACAATTTTTCAAGAATTCCTCAATGACAATTCATAATCTTTCAAAATTGTGTGTTCAACACTCCAACCCTCATCAAGTTTTACAAGACAATCTTAACATTTGGTTTCATTTCAAACATAGTCATTGTTTTGAGGGAGGGTTAGGGTGTTTTTCGAAAAAAAAAACAATGTTTTTTAATGCTTTGGATACTCATCTTAATGCTTTCGGGTATTCAAAACATTTAATCTAATCTTAATTAAAACTCTGTGCATAATAATGACACTCAATAGATTGTTGTTATATGATGAATTTCGTGGTTGTGCATAATTTTTCAGAATTCTTCAATGGACATTATAATCTTTCAAATTGTGTGCTCAAAATGCTAACCTCAAAAATTTAAATTCTTTTTTACAACTTGGTATTATGTTTTTGGTGTAAAAACATATGTTAAAATTGAGGGGGAGAAAGTCAAATGTTCCATATAATTCATGCTGATAATATTTTTTTCTCCCTATAGTATTTTCATGACAAATTTTAATAACAAGGTATTTCAAAAACTAAGTGAATTAGTATTTAAAATAAGGGGAGAAATGTAATTAAAATGTGATCTTGAAAATAATAAATGATCTAATCGACTAAAAGTGCTTGATACTCTTCGTAAAAGGTTTTATGGTTACGATCTCATACCCAACAACATCTTAATTCATGACGATTCTGAAGTCATAAGGTGGTTAGGTTAGGTATTAGTCCTATGATCCAACCAGAACCGGATGGATCTACCTAAGGACACTCCATAGTTAGAAATAGCAGTCCTTAGGTATGATTGGAGATGAATGAGTATAAGGGAATAATGCCGACTAAGATTAAGCTAACACTAGAACAATCACAACAAGGTGTTAGTAATGACGTCTTGATAAGCATTAAAGGGGTTGAAGAATTAAAAAGAAATGTATGGATAAAGGGTGTAAGGAAAGAAGCCCTCCCTACACCTTAGGCAGAAACCGAGTCAATACATAATCTATCGATTTTCACAAAGATGAATTCTGATATTGAAGACGGAATCATGGACCCAGTGATGCAATGCACAACCCTTCCCAGCCATTCGAGTTTCTCTCAACAGAAACCTATCTCATTTGTCACGGAGATACACACGACTTCTATTGACTTTCTCACTCCGAGTTAGTTGATATTGAATAGGTGGCAGTCTGCTCCAGCCTCTGAGTACTAAAACCAAAACGCACAAATCAAATCTAGAGCCAAGAGATCAATAAAATAAATCTCATTAGGACACATTCCATTACAAACACTTGTTGAACATCATCAAGTTCACAAGCTGTTAACAAGAGTCCTACGCATTATCCTTGTGATTTTGCCAGAACATCCGAGTGATACTTAAGTATTCACCGTAAAGATGGAAATCCTGCTTGAGCCAACATCAAACAAGCTCTTGGTACGACTTGTGTGATTCTATATGAATCAAACTTGTGTCAACTAGAAAGAAACGATGGTGCGATTCTATGTGAATCAAACTTGTTCCAGTAAAATGAATTGACGACTCAATCAGAAAGATAGTAACTATCTGATTCACTCATATCGTGTTGTCTGCTTTGAGACGTTCCGGTATTGAGAACAAGCAAGTACGGTGAATCTAATGCATACGCGTTAGAGGATCTAACACTTTGAGCTGGAAACCCTGTCAAGGAGGTTCTTCTAAATTGAACCTACCTGATCACAGGTACAGTAATTATACTGTAAAACGGTCCTACAGAACCGGAGGTTAATCTAACCAAATCCGGGCGAATGACAAAGCCATATTCGTCCACATGCTTTATTGCTAACTGTTTTATTTCAGGATAAGAAACAAACTACGGTGTTGGAGATGCCTCATTCTAGCTTAAGTCGGATTCATTACCACATGCTCATGCTCAAACTACAAAGACATACTATAAGCATCAAGATTCAAGAATCAAGAAAGCTCAAGTATTAAAGACAAAGACTTCCGCAAACTCTGATAAACAAGATCTTCCTTTAAGATATCAAGTCTATCAAGGGAGATTGTTAGCAAGCTTTCAAGATGATGCAAAGTATGAGCATGTTGGTCAAGACACAAGATCGCAAGGTGGCAAAGACGATCAAGACTGAAGGATAAAGATTTAAAGATCTCGGACATAAAGACGAAGTCGAAAGACAATGACAAAGGCTCAAGATCAAAGATCACAAAGCATGAAGGAACAAGCCTACAACAAGATAAAGACCAAGACAAAGACAAGAGCTTAACGACAAATACAATCTCATTGATCTCATGAAGGAGTGTCACAATGAACTCACTTCAGGGGAGATTGTTAGCCTCAAAAATATTGAGTCAAACAAGAAGTTCGTTCATTAGGAATATTAGGTCTCGGTCATTTAAATATTAAATGTTGTAATAGGCTAGAACGAGAATCAGACTCGTTTAATTAATCTAATATTGCACGAGCCCGACCCAAGAAACAAACACCACACGACCCAACAAAAGCCTTACAAGGCCGGCCCATTAAGGTGGTATAAATACCCCTCTCTAAGTGTGGAGAGGGTGTTGGTCTCATTTGTTTTCACACACATTTGTTAGATTCAACCATCTCTTATTTTTCTCTACTTTCTCTCTCTTGTTTCTCTCTCTAAAATTCTTTCATATCTCCTATCTTATTTTTCTTGATCAAATGGTGACGTGAAGGTGATTATTGGGTCACCAACATAGTGTCTAGAATTCCTTTGATACGCCGTATTGGTTGAAGTCAATATGGCATATTGGGGGGTTTCTTGGAGTAGGGACCACGTTCAATATCTTCTAGAATATGTAATTACTATATCTTGGATACGGCGTATTAAGGTCTTCTGGATACGACGTATAGGTATTTATTCTTCGTGGTTTCTTGTGAAGTGCACGCACGGATACGTTGTATCTTCCTTGATGGATACGGCGTATATAGTGTCAGAACGGTATTCTTCAAATTTTTTTGTTTAAGCTCCAGAATGCGTGCCTTTTTTTTAATCTTCACAAAGTACTCCATAATTACTGCAATTCTCAAATATAAACGATTAAGTACCAATCAATGCAATAATTATACAAAATAGGTAAGAAACACGAGATAAATGTGCTATAAAAGTGACGTTATTTCATATCATCAAGGATCAAGTAGCATGAATAATGGATAAAGTGCTAGACGTTAAAAATCAAGAAATTTTGAATTTTGGATTCTAGCGAGGGACGGATCCACCAACTTTGGATCTGTCGATCAGTAAGACTCTTAAAACTAGGCAGAACCCATTTTCGCACCCAAAATCCAAAGCACTTAGCATGTAAACACTTAAATCATAAACAATAGAAATTAAGGGTCCTAAAAGGATAACATACCAAGTTATAAAGATGTTAAGCATCATGCAAGCGTCAAAAAATAATAATCTCACATAGTAAGATAGCAAAAATATCGATTATGATAGCCAAAATACATATAGTAAGATACTATCGGGGAACATGATATGCATGTCTTAGGTATGAGTTCTCTAAAGTATGTCACTTTTAAGAAATGTTGGAAACTAGACACATGCAATTGTTGTTTAAAAACAACAACCTAAATGATAAGAATAAAAAGAACCAAGACACGTGCTCGATGACTAAGACTCAATTGACACCAAATTTATTCAAACAATCACACCAACTTTAATAAATGAGAACGAACTTTGTTTATTGATTGACACACCATAGTTATGAGAATGACTTCTTCCAAGATATCATTTGGATAAGGAGTACCATCGTATTTAGAACGACATGTTCCTTAAGAAATCATTATCTACCAAAGATATTGATTTGAATTCGGATAGACTTTCGTTAAGGGTTGTATTGAGAGATTCTTAAATCCTCAAGGTTTGTTTGTTAAACATTATGTGTGCTTTTCATGTGTGGGGTATTTTAGGAAAAACATCGTTGTAAGACTTTGGGCCGAACTAAATGTTGATGATAAGGATGATTTGTTGAGAAGACATACTCTAAGTGTGTTCTTAGAAGAATAGTTTTTATGACATATAAAAGTAAATTGATGTCATAAATATTTTAACAAGTTATGCAAAAATATATATAGTAGAAAGGAGTTATACTATGACAAGAATAAATATAGTGAAAAATGATATGCACCTAGATGTAAATTGAAATGATTCCATATAATGGAAAGTGAGGAAGGATGAGCGAGAACGAAGAGTGAAGGTGTTGAGCTAAGGTTGGAAAATAAGGTTTAGACTAATATATCGTCTGCACTGACAAATGACATGAATGATTGGGTTGCATGTGATCCTAGTGTAACAAGTGCATTATTGGTTGTCAATGTTGACGAACAAAGGTGGATATGTGAGACGAGGTGGTAGTTCTTTCATAGTGAAAGAAAAATGAAAGACACAACAATGTGGTGACTCAATAACACTTTAAGATTGAATATCTTCTTCATGTTCTTCACTTGCTAGTAAGTGGAAACAAACTAAAAGACTTAATTGTAGAAAACATGAAAGGATCACTTGTAAAGATTATTGAACAAGTGTGAAATGTTCTTGAGGAGATGATTTCTTTGGTATGAGAGTTTGCAAGTGAGGACCAACATTTGTTGGTAAAGGTGATGATGTTCTTCATGTGAATTTGTAGTTATATGTTTTGAGTATCATGTTTGTGAGGAATGAAGTTTGCCGAACTAACTATTACTATCAAGAGTAAGGTATAGTTGTAAGGTTTGAGTGTATGGTTGAAGTGTTTCTTGTGAGGTTTGGGTATGTAAAACTAATCATCACTATTAAAAGTGAAGTCTAGTTATAGGGTTTATGTATGATCGACATACGGGTTAGAGGTTCTTTAGATTTCTTTCACAATTAAGTGTGAAGTGTGGTAATAGGATTTTTGAGTGATGGTTGATGTAGGGGTTGAAGATTCTAGTAATGAGGCTAATATTCAAAAGAATAATGTGCTCTTGTTAAGAAGAGGTATTGATGCGAGATAGTGATGTTAGGGTAGGAGACTAGAACCAGTTATGGTTTTTGTGAACGAGGTGTACTTGTGTGGTGGAAAAAAGAAACAGGTGTTCTTATAAGTTGGTTTCTAGGGAATAAGAATCACATTTGTGAGTTCTTGAGAGTATTTTGTGAAAGACTATATGTGAACGAGTGTGGTTTCCCTCCTACTTAATCCGTGATCATCCGAACATAACGTGTCGAATAATAAAAATAAATAAAGAAGAAAACAAATGATGACGGAAGTGATGAGCTTGACAATGTCAAGACGGATGATGGTTAGCATACGATGATCTTCAACCATAAAGTACGTAGCTCTTCTCAAGCATTGCTAATGTTCATAGAGAAATCACATGATGAGGTATGCGGTTATCTTGAAAGTGGTAGCGGAAGTGGTAGAGAGAAGATATTAGCCATCTATATAGTGGTAGAGGCGTGATTGAGGTTTTTGTGAAATAAATTAGGTATGAAAAATGAGTAGTATAACTGTTTATAGTTAAGGAGCGGATCCCTAAAGATAAGAGACGGTTGATATAGTAACAAAAGAGTAGGAACGAGTTACTATGAGGAGTTGTGTGGGAAGCTTACTAGCTGAGACAAATCTCATAATCTGGGATGAGTCGCATATGAATGACCGTTGGTGCTTTGAGACATTGGACAGATCACTTAGAGATATCCTCAATGCCCTTGATAAGTTAATTGGAGGGAAATCCATTGTTCCGGGTGGAGACTTCTAACAAACATTACCAGTAAAGAAAGGCGCGTCTAAGCCTGAGATAATAACACCTTCAATAGCTGAGTCCGAATTGTGGCCCCATTTTAGGGTTTGCAGACTGAAAGAAAATATGCGCTTACTTCAACCATCTATTAATGAAGAAGAGCAAAGATTGTCAAGATCATTTGCAAAATGGATTCTTGATATAGGTGATGGCAACATTGGTGAGCCTGATGTTGCTGATGTTTATAACTCTTCTTGGGTGAGCATTCCAGAAACATATTGTATACCAGATGACGATGAAGGTGTATCGAACCTTATCAGCTACATCTACAATGAACAGACATTACAGAGGCCCAATACACAACAACTACAACAAAAAGCCATAGTTTGTCTAATGTGCTGTCGTGTAGGGTCAATTATTTGTTTATCAAGTTTTACATTTATATTTAGCCGACAAACCTAAAACAACACTTTAACGAGCAGTGTACCCGGTCAAGATGGAGTTCGTGGTAAGTAGGGTGTCGAACACTAAGAGTGGAACATTAATCCTATATTCTATCAGTATTTTAATTAGTCTGTTTACTGGTTAAACCTATGCTATGTACGTTGTCTAATGAAATGGGGGGTTTTCAGCCTGAGAGACTGGCATAGGTTTGATGATGACAAATAAAATTCAATACACAATAAACACAAAAGATGAAGATTAGAATATAGAAAAGCGGTACAAGCCAAATGATAGAAAATTGTATAGGCATATTAAATCCGGTTTAATATTGGTTTGTTTGTTTAAGTGCAATGATTTACTTATCTCGAAGCGGCATATCATTCTTAAGACTTAGGCGGGACATTATCCTAAGACCTAGACACAATTAAATGAATTAATCATGACAACAATTAATGCATCCGCATTTAAGCATCCTTTATTTTAATTATAATCCTATCTTAGAAGAATAAAAGCAGTGGGTGATCTTTTTAAAACTCTAGCCCAACGGACTTTAACCCACCCATAAAAAAAATATTTTATATGTTTGACGGCTGTTTTTATATAACTGGTAGTAGTCCACATTCCAATCTTTATCAGACTAATTATGAGCATGATTGCATGAAACATAAACGGTCACCTACTGTACCAAGCTAAGCAACATAATCCCAAAAAAAAAAAGACCAAAGACAAAACGTTATTTGTGATCCTATTGGTCCAGTAATATAAGGCACGATATGGAGAGCTATCCCGGTATCTAGATTACTTGTTCCGTAACACTAGACCCAGTTGAATGATAGTTCGTATATTCAAACACATAAACAAGTATGAGGTGATAAACATAATTAAACAATCAACGATAAATTAAGAAATCGATTTTAAAAAAAACATTAAACTTTCATTACGATGGCTAATACCCGAGGGTATTTAGCCCACACCATTGTAATTATACAACTAAATCAACAATTAAAATCAAACGATTAAGCAGAGTAAAAATTACACGGTCTTCTATGGATTTCGGGGTGATCAAAGCTTTGACCTTGATAGGCTGATGCTTCTCTCTAAAATTCATCTTAGTGAGTATGTAATAAGGAATATGGATATTGCACACTGAAAACTCATTTTTTTTTGGTAGTGTCTTTCTATTTATAGATGCTGAAAATACTCCGATACACCGTATCCAGAATATGTCAATGACGGCGATATTGGGCTGGAAACCTTGGAGTGGCCAGCTACGTTTCATATAAATCTTGATATCATTCCCAATTTACTTGATTTACTGTATCTTCGAATAGTTATCATCATGGATACGGCGTATGCAGACAGCATGGATACGCCGTATTGGGAATTGGTCAAACTTGTGAAGTCTTGGCGCAGATACGCCGTATCTCTTCAGTTGGATACGACGTATTGGTAAATTTTCAGAAATCTTCAATCGTCTTCGTTTTAGCTCTAAATTGTGCGCCTTTTAGCATGTCTTCACAAAACACTCCTGAATTATTGTATTTATCAACTTTAAAGCAATTAAGTACCAAATAATGCAATAATTATATAAAAGTGGGCAAAATAGATGGGATAAATGATATAATAAAGTGACGTTATTTAATGTCATCAAATATCCCCCCACTTGAATCCTACTTTTCCTCAAGTAGACCTTAGAAAAAGTTTTAGTTTATGAAAATGTGTCCCCACCAAAGTTAAGGGTTTTCCGTTTAAGCATCATTTTCTCCTAACCACCTGTACATAACCAAGCTCCTCACGAAATATGGAAATGAAAACACTCAGATCACTAAACTAATCTAGGGTACAACATTTAAGTAGTATGCTCAATTGCTCGGTCATCTGATTAGTTTCGTATCATAAGCTTGGCAAGGATACACATCTCCACCGCTAAAGCTAAGGAAGAACAAGTCAAAAGCTAAATTAGGTTAAGAAGGCTTACGGTTGATCATTCAACAATATTTCACCATAAGTACCACACCAACAAGGCAGTTGTATCGTATATACACGACCGTAACGACGGAATAGACATATACAATCCGAACACATCCCTGTTCGTGTTTAACCAGCGGTTAGGATGAAGAATGATATAGGGGACCTTCTAACTTTCACCAAAAGTCGTCATCCAACAAGGCAGCTCAGACATGCATACATGGCCGTAACGACGGAATAGACATGCATGCTTGAACAATTCCTCGTTCGAGTAGATACTAAGGTTAGTTGCTAGGAAAGGGAAGTAAAATGGTTGTTAAATAAAATTCACAAAACAAATAGATTAAGCCAACAAATAAGGTGCGGTTGCTAGTAACTTTCTTCGGACCGTTCCATGACAAATACTCGAACATATAGACAGATGCCTCGATCATAGAAATGACAAAGACAACCTAAGTTGGCATTCCCATAACGGTCAACTTCCCTTACATCCCGCTCTTTTCATACTTTTACACAAGTGGTGATATCGGCCACTTTTTACAAAACTTAACATCGTTGATTTTTGTAATGTATCAACGAATAATCGATCCTTCTAAGTGATCTTCGTATAACAACTCTTTTTGGAACCGACTATTTTTTCTTCCTTTAACTTTTTTTTCACAATACATCATAAATCTACGTTTTTAATTCCACCGTCTTCTATCACTATCATAATTTATCCGGACAATCTTTTCCTTGCAGTATTTCTTTATCGGACATAATTCATAATTGTGATAAGTAGCGAAACTTACGAGCTACATATTTTCCCATTGCATTGTGCAATTTCCCGACCATTACAGAGACAGAAAAATTTCACTTTGATACAGGAAATACAAAACTTTACACGAAAGCAACTAGCAACATAGAAAAATAGGCTTAATCTACACGGTAGGCTAAGGTGTAAAGGTGTAATGAAAACATAAAAATGCGTGTTAAAAAAAAGAAAGGAATGTTCAACAGGTTGTTCTAGGGGATTTTACTCTAAAAATGAGAGTAATCAAGGGTTACACAAGAGTTAACTAACCAGTGAAGTTAGTTATTTTTACAATATGTAGGCTATTTGGTTTAATCCTAGAAATTTATTAGTTGAACATGTTTTTCCATCTAAATCCATAGTACTAATCATGGCGGTCTCGAGTGTTATACCAGGCCAAGTTCTAAAGTCTACTACATCACCGACACACTCATTATTTTGTGAAATTTAGTAGGCAATTGAAAACGAAATAGGCTTAGGTCTCACAATATGTATCAAGGGTTATAGTGCGCTAAGTAATTCACTAGAGATTTTTACAAAGTCATGCTGAATTTTTTTTAAATTTTTGACCATTTTAAAGCACTTTGCATGTTATTTTGTAAAAAAAGAAGACAAGTACGTTCTAATTCTCCATTCCCCCACTTAAATGATACAACGTCCTCGTTGTATAGATAAAAAAAATTAAATAATAAGGGAAAATAGAATTAGAACGGAAAACTCCCAGATGTTTTGCTCGTGATAATTCTCCATGATGAGTTCTTGAGCAAAAAGTGTGTTGACTAGGGCTTCAGAATGCCCGGATAAGTTCAACACAAGTCTTTTTCATCATATACCATATCATAGTTTCAGCAAGGTCTTGTAAAAGGTTAGAAGACAAGTGCAAATTCTATCTCGCTATAATGGTACAAGAAAACAATTAAACACACAACTGTACAGGGGTCAATACGCCGTATCCCAAACCCTAGGATGCGCCATATTGTTCCTGTAGTAACAATTAAATTACTAGAAATTAAATAATTAAGTTTTAAAACTGATAACGTCCAACAAGCATACGCCGTATCCTATGTGGTTTGATACGCCGTATGCAATGTCTTGGAAGACAAACTCGTGCAGAAAATTAAAATTCAAACAATTAAATGGGACAAACAATTAAAATGACCGGGTTGTCTCCCGGGAAGCACTTTTGTTTCAACTGGTCTTTAAGTTCAAACCTTTTTCTTCTTCTTCATTCACGTGTCGAGCTTTTATGAATCGTTTATCATCCGTGTGGAAACTTCTATCGTGGTATTTTTTAACCTATGTCCATTGACCTTAAAGCTCGAACCATCATTGTCGGTGATTTCAACTGCTCCATAAGGATACATGGTTTTAACCATAAAAGACCTGTCCCTTTGACTTAGTTTTACCGGATGTAAACCTTAAACGAGAGTTAAACAATAAGACTTTGTCTCCATTTTTAAAGTCTTTATCGCCACGGAGTCTAGAGTCATGCCATCTCTTAGTTCTTTCTATGTAGATTCAACTATTTTTGTATGCTTCGTCTCGTAACTCTATTAATTCGTTAAGCTCTATAAACGATTTTTCGCAGCTGCCGTGAGATCCATATTGCATTATTTAAGTGCCCAGTATGCCTTATGTTCAATTTCTACTGGCAGATGACAAGCTTTCTCGTAAACCATCCTAAACGGGGTACATCCTGTTAGTGTCATATAGGCGGTTCAGAAGGCCCACAACGCATCATTGAGTTTATTGGACCAATCTTTTGGGTTATATCCTACCGATCTTTCCAGAATACGTTTGATAACTCTGTTGGTGACTTCGATTTGGCCATTAGTTTGTGGGTGGTAGGCTGTTGATATTCTATGAGTTACCCTATCTAAACAAAGCCTTTTCAAGTTGAGAGTTGCAGTTAGGTTCCTCTCTATCGCTGATTAAGGCTTTAGGAACTCCGAATCTGGGAAATAACCCTTTTAAGAATTTCACCACTACTCGAGCATCGTTTGTTGGTAGAGCATGAGCTTCAACCCATTTGGACACATAATCTACCGCAACTAGGATATATTTGTTACCAAGTCATGAAATCAGAAATGTCCCATAAAGTCTAACCCCTAAACGTCAAAGACCTCACATACTTGAATATTATTCTGAGGCATTTTGTTTCGTGATGAAATGTTCCCCGATTTTTGACACACGTCGCACTTCATTACATAGTCTTTAGCGTCTCTAAAGATACTGAGCCAGTAAAATCATGCTTCGTAAACCTTTCTTCCTGTAACTGAAGCACTGTGATGTCCTCCGGTTGGACCAGAATGGCAGTGTTCTAAAATTTTGAGGATTTCACATCCAACGACGCACCTTCTCATTACATTGTCCGGACATAATCTAAATGCGTATGGTTCATCCCAAAAATAATTCTTCACTTGGGAGAAGAAATGTTTTTTTCTTTTCCGGTGTCCATTCGGGCGGTACCACTTTTCTGACAATGTAGTTAACATAATCCGCGTACCATGGCTCTTTTTCATTTAGCTTGGTTTTCAATATCATCAAATGCTCATTGGTAAATTTATCTTCAATTTCTTCTTCAACTAATTCCCCTATATTTGGATTTTCGAGTCTTGATAGGTGATCATCAGCCAGGTTTTCCGCTCTTTTTTTATCTTTAATCTCGATGTTGAATCCTTGAAGAAGCAGAGCCCATCTGATAAGTCGTGGTTTGGCATCCTGTTTGCTGAACAAATACTTTAAAGCAGAATGATCAGTGTACACTAAAGTTGTTGATAAAATAAGATAAGGGCGGATATTGTCAAAGGAGAAGACAACTGCTAGAAGATCCTTTTCGGTGGTGGTGTAATGTGCTTGGGAATCGTTTAGAGTTTTGCTAGCATAATAGATTGGTTTTAATTTCCCTTATATTCTTTGTCCTAATACTGCCCCTACTGCAAAATCACTAGCGTCGAACATTAACTCAAAAGGCAAATTCCAATCTAGAGATATTATGATAGGTGCGGTGGTCAATCTTTCTTTTAGTTTATTAAATGCCTTTTTACAATCTTCGGAAAAATCGAACTTAGCATCTTTCATTAAAAGTTGGGTCATTGGTTTGGAAATCATGGAAAAATCTTTTATGAATCTGCGGTAAAACCCAACGTGCCCCAAGAAACTTCGAACGCCCTTTACGTTTGTGGGATAAGGTAATTTGGCAATTACATCGATTTTAGCTTTGTCAACTTCGATCCCTTTCCCGGATATTTTATGCCCCAAAACAATACCCTCGTTTACCATAAAATGACATTTTTCCCAGTTTAGCACAAGGTTAGTTTCTTCACATATGCCAAGCATTTTATCTAAATTATTAAGGCACTAGTCGAAGGAATTACCGAATACCGAGAGATCGTCCATAAAAACTTCCATGAAATCTTCTACCATATCATGGAATATTGCCGTCATGCATCTTTGAAAAGTTGCCGGAGCGTTGCATAATCCGAACGACATCCTTCTGTAGGCAAAATTCCTGTAAGGACAGGTGAAGGTTGTCTTCTCTTGATCTTCCGGTGCGATTGGGATTTGGAAGAAACTTGAAAATCCATCAAGAAAACAATAATACTCATTTCCAGACAATCGTTCCAGTATTTGATCGATAAAAGGGAGTGGAAAATGATCTTTTCGTGTTGCATCATTTAATTTACAAAAGTCGATGCACACGCGCCATCCTGTTACTGTTCGAGATGGTATCAACTCGTTGTTGTCGTTTAACACTACCGTCATTCCCCCTTTTTAGGGACTACATGAATGGGGCTTACCCACGGACTGTCTGAGATGGGGTAAATTAGTCCCGAATCAAGTAACCTAACGATCTCATCTTTAACCACGTCTTGGACCTTCGGATTTAAACGTCTCTGAGGTTGGATGACAGGTTTGAAGCTTTCTTCCATTAAAATTTTGTGAGTGCAAAATGACGGGCTTATTCCCTTAATGTCTGACATCTTCTAAGCGATTGCTCCCTTTTGTTTTTTCAAGCACCCGTAGAAGTGAAGTTTTCTCATTTCCTGTTAGTTTTGACGAAATAATCACTGGACAAGTTTTATCTCCTTTCAAGTAAGAGAAGGCAGGTCTTTGAGTTCTGGTTTCTTTTTGTCAATTTCAATTGCACTAGCGGAATAGAGATGCTCGCTCAGTGTTTCTTCTTGATCCTGTATTTCAAGTGGATACGGCATATTGATATGATTGATACGCCGTATTAGCATCTCAGAGTCAAGCACATGATTTTCAGAGTCGGGTTAAATGATATCATCTTCCAGGTTTTCGCTTTCTAGTAGTTCTTGGGCTGCTGATTGTATGACTGTATCCAAATCGTCAATCCCGTAACATTCATCTTCCTCCGTATGGGGTTTTTTCATTGATTGGTCGACGTCAAAAATTACTTCCCCGCTTCCAACCCTGAGTGTTATCTTTTTGTTAAATACATCAATCATGGCTCGGGCAGTTGCTAGAAATGGTCTTCCCAAGATTATCAGGATTCTAGAGTCTTCTCGCATATCCAGGATAACAAAATCAATGGGGAGGACGAATATATCAATCTTTATGAGTACGTTTTCTGCTATTCCCTGCGGATACTGGATGGATCTGTCTGCTAATTCTAAGCTCATCCTTGTCAGTTTTGGTTCCCCTAAGCCTAGTTTCTCATACATCGTGTAAGGCATTAGGCTTATACTAGCTCCCAAGTCTGCTAAAGCATTATCAATATGTAAATGCCCAATATCTCACGTTATAGTGAAGATTCCTGGGTCTTTTTCCTTAGATGGAAGTTTATTTAACAAGACTGCAGAGCATCTTTCATTCATTGTTACCGAGCAGGCTTCCTCTAATCTTGCTTTGTTTGATAGTAGACCCTTAAGAAACTTAGCATACTTTGGCGTTTATGCAAGAGCTTCGGTGAATGGGATGTTTATGTGGAGTTGTTTAAGATTTTCTAGAAATTTTCTTTGTTGGGCTTCCTCTTTTTCTTTCCTCAATCGGTGGGGAAAAGGTATTAATGATGGATACAATTCGTTAGTTGGGTTTTTTTAGGTTTGGTTTTGGTGGGGATTTCACTTGGAGTTGTTGGTTTTTCATGATGGGGTAATGGGTGTTCATTGGTATTCGTGTTTACGCTAATGGGTTTAGTTGTGGATTTTCCTTCTCTCGTGGTTACTTTAGCTTCACCTTCTATCGTTTGGGCTTTATTGATTTCCCTTGATAGCCCGTATACTTCGAATTCAAGCTCACTCAGAGAGTTGCTTCTTTCTTTAAGAAGGAGCTCGTTGGTTGTTCTGAATTCTCTAATGAATGCATCCATGTTCTCGTGTTCCCGTTTCCCTTCCTTAATGAATTTATTCACTATTTCTTCCATTGATAATTTCTTTTTAGTGTAAGAAAACTAGAATGGGTCGAGTAATGTCCTTGTCATGAAAGACATAATTCAAAGTAAAGCTATTCTAATAGAATTAAATTTACAAAAAATTTAGCCAGCTGCTGTCGATACGCCGTATATGGATTAATGAATACGGCGTATGGTTGGCAGAAACTTGATACGCTGTATCTGAACAGAAAACTCGGTACGCCGTATTCTATGAATGAATACGCCGTATACTAGAACAGATTATTAAGAAGACAATTAAGTGCTGGAATTTAAAACAAACAATATAAAGCACACGATGCAGATAAATACAAACAAAATTTAAATAATTAGATTAAAATAAACTAATTAATTAATGGTTAGAAATACTGATAAGAATAAGGTTTAATTAATTCACTGACCGGCAACGGCGCCAAAAACCTGATGTGCTGTCGTATATGGTCAATTATTTGTTTATCAAGTTTTACATTTATATTTAGCCGACAAACCAAAAATAACACTTTAACGAGCAGTGAACCCGGTCAAGATGGAGTTCGTGGTAAGTATGGTGTCAAACACTAAGAGTGGAACATTAATCCTATATTCTATCAGTATTTTAATTAATCTATTTACTGGTTAAACATATGTTATGTACGTTGTCTAATGAAATGGGGGGTTTTCAGCCTGAGAGATTGGCATAGGTTTGGTGATGACAAATATCAATTCAATACACAATAAACACAAAAGATGAAGATGAGAAGATAGAAAAGCAGTACAAGCCAAATGATAGAAAACTGTATTAGCCATATTAAATCCGGTTCAATGCTGGTTTGTTTGTTAATTAAAGATTTACTATCTCGAAGCGACCTATCATTCATAAGACTTAGGACGGGACATTCAACCCTAAGACCTAGACACAATTAATCATGTCATAATTAATGCATCCGCATAAAGCATCCTTTAGTTTAATTATAATCTATCTTAGAGAATTAAAGCAGTTGTGATCCTGTTAAAACTCTAGCCCAACGGGACTTTACCCACTTATTGTTTGACGGTGTTTTATATACTGGTAGTCCACTATTCCAATCTTTATCAGTTAATTAAGAGCATGATTGCTGAAACATAAACGGGTCACCTACCGGTCCAACTAAGCTCATAATCAAAAGACAAAGACAAAACGTTATTTGTGATCCTATTGGTCCAGTAATATAAGACATGATATGGAGAGCTATCCCGTATCTAGATTACTTGGTCCGTAACACTAGACCCAGTTGAATGATAGTTCGCATATTCAAACACATATACAAGTATGGGGTGATAAACATAATTAAACAACCAACGATAAATTAAGAAATCGATTTTAAAACAAACCAATCATTGAACTTTCATTAAGATGGCTAATACCCGAGGGTATTAGCCCAAAACCATTGTAATTATACAAGCGTAATCAAACAATTGAAATCAAACGATTAAGAGAGTAAAAATTACACGATGTTTTCTATGGATTCGTGATCAATGCTTGACCTTGATGGCTGATCTTCTCTTCTAAAATTCATCTTTAGTGAGTATGGTATAAGGAATATGATATTGCACACTGAAAACTCGTTTTTGAGTCTTCTATTTATAGATGCTGAAAAATACTCGATACGCCGTATCCAGATAGGTCGATACAGTGTATTGGGCTGGATACCTTGGAGTGCGCACTACGTTCATAATAAGTCTTTGATATCATTCCCAATTTACTTGATTTACTGTATCTTCGAATAGTTATCTTCATGGATACGGCGTATGTAGACAGCATGGATACGCCGTATTGGGAATTGGTCAAACGCGTTTTCTTGTAAAGTCTTGGCGCAGATACGCCGTATCTCTTCAGTTGGATACGGCGTATTGGTGAATTTTCAGAAATCTTCAAATGTCTTCGTTTTAGCTCTAAATTGTACGCCTTTTAGCATGTCTTCACAAAACACTCCTGAATTACTGCATTTATCAACTTTAAAACAATTAAGTACCAAATAATGCAATAATTATATAAAAGTGGGCAAAATAGATGGGATAAATGATATAATAAAGTGACGTTATTTGATGTCATCGTTGTCCCAAAAATGATACTACAGAAGCTATTAATTCTACAATTCTAGCAGCAATAGAAGCCGAGAGTGTTATATGTAAAAGCTCAAACAAGGCAGTTAATGACATCAAATAACGTCATATTATTAGCATCATTTATCCCGTATATATTGCTCATTTTATATTATTTTATATACGATTTGATACTTAATTGCTTATCTTTATGAATTTCAGTTATTATCGAGCAATTAGTGAAAGATGGAGAAAAGAACATGTTTCGGAGCATAAACAAAGAAATTCAAGAAATTCTTCTGAATCTGACATCAATACGCCTTATCATTCTAGACATATACGTCGTATCCCAAGACTTAGGGTATGTTTGGCACTAGTAGGAGCTGGAGCAGATCGCTGGAGGGGTTTGCTGGAGCATGTTGCTGGAGCTTATTTTCACATGCTATTTTAACTATCATTCCATTTAGTATCTTATTTTTTTACATGCTCCTTCAAGTTGTGTCTGCCAAACGAGAATTATTTTTAATGGTAGCTTATTTTTCTAAAAAAAATAAGCTCATGATATGATGAGCTCTGATAAGTTCACGCGCCAATATACCCTTAGAAGAATTCAAGACCATTGCTTGACTTTGAAGAATACGACGTATCCACATCAGCAGATACGCCGTATATGAAACTTTGGTCAACTTTCAGAACAAGCGAGAAGACCTGAATACGCCGTATCCAGATTTACCAATACTCCGTATTAGGAGGCAGTTAAGGATTATTCCAGAATATAATAATCGTGGAGCCTACGCTGAAAACCCTCGATACGCCGTATTCGACCTCACCAATACGCCGTATCGACCAGATTTGAGAACTTATAAATAGAAAACCTAACATTCGGTTTTCATAGGCAATAAGATGATTTTAAAAGACAAAAAGGTCTTGCAAGTGCATTCATTCCATAGGAAAACTCTTGTAATCATTATACTCTACAATAATCGTTCGGTTAGCATATTGTTCTTAATGAATTCTACTTTAATCGTTTTGAATATGATACTGTGTATTGTTACAAAGATTATGGCCTAATACCTGTAGGTATTAGCCAAGTTTATGATAATTTGATGTTTTGATCTGTTTATATCGATTGTTTAATCTTTCGTTACATGTTGATTATGTTTATCACTTCATACCCATTTATTGCTTGATTATGTTTTCATCTATCATTCAACTGGATCTAGGACTATGAATAAAGCGTTGTAACTTAATCGTTATTTGGGATATAGACTAGAGTCCAGGATAGATACTACATACATCTTATCTATATAACTAGATCACTAGGACTACAAATAAAATCCTGTTTTGACCTTTTGTTAAGTGAATGGTAGACTAAGGTATCTTAGGACTACAAATAATGTTCTGTTTCCTTGGGTAGTTAAGTGGATTGTAGACTACTAGTATATAGATAATTATTGGGCATAATTTGATAAAGCCTCGATGAGCTAGGTTTCAATATTGTCACCTACATAGATTATAACTGACGGTGCGAACTTTAGGCGGATTTGGTTAATTATGACAGGATTAACCATTATATAAACCTAGAGTTTAGGGAGAAGTGCCACTTAGATTTGGAATGATATACCACCAATGAATGTAGTACAATCATTACACACATAGATAATTCATACATCTTATTTGAATAAACTTGGTTAATACATTTTTCTTACATAATTGTTTGACCTCTTCTTTATCATTTGTTTATCTGCTTGTGTGTGTTCCTTGTCTCATCTATCGCTTTATTAATTTAGATTAAACCAAAACTCATAGCAGTCTCTCAGGCGGAACCCCCTATTTTCATTAATTTAGGTTTAATTAGGTCTAACATTAGATAACTAGAATACTAATAGATTAAGTATTAATGCTCACTCTTAGTGATTGACACCCTACTTACCAACGAACCTACAATCGATCAGGTATACTGCCCGTTAGTGTTAGTTAATAGGTAAAGTCATCAAAATATAAATAGTAAAACTCGATAATATAATTACCTGTACTAAATGACACATCAAATTTGTAACACCCCCAAATTGGGTCGCAGCAGAATAATGTGTCTGGGAGCATTACTTCATAGATCAATAGCACAAGATATGAGAACGACCTCTAAAAGAGTCGTTTGAATTACGATACATTAGATTTATTGAAATTGTTTAATACAAAGCACAATGGCTTAAATTGTTCAACATTGAAATAACAAGATTTTAGATCATAACAAATATCCCAAGATGTAATGACTCTAAATCTTTTATGCATGACTCCCCAAAAGAGTATCCCTAATGTATCCTTAGCACCTCGTGCCTCATTGACTTCAGAAAACATGCTTTAAAACGTCAAAATAAAGTTGGTGAATTCATAGGTTTATGTAAAATGTAATGTAGGACCGCAAGATTTTCCCCGTGATAATGCAACAAATGCAAACATCACAAAATGTAATTACGTTTCCCTAAGCTTATGACACTGAAGATCGACATGTATGAATTGCAATATAAAATGCCAACATTGTCCGTGATGATGTTCTAACCCGCAACATCCTAAATCCGACATGGTATACGTTTGTTGTACGGTAAACTGACACAGTGAGCGCTACTCACCCGAACGGGGATGTCAATCTCAAATAGATCTATTTATAACATTCGCGCTCACACAAAGTAATTGACAGTTCATGATAATGGGCTCAGAGGGTTATCGCTACTTAGGCAAACACGTAATCATGTAAAAATGTACACTTGCGTCCAGTTTGTAAAACAAAGCATGTTCTCACCCCAAGGATGTAAATCATTTAAATAATTGTAAAGCATGGGGCTATGAACTCACCTTAGCCGGTAGTTCGCTGAATGATAACAAATATCCAAGTAAGCAGTGGATCACACCGTTAAGTACCTAAGCAAGTACGGTCAAATCTTAGTTTACACGTTTAAACTAATGACTCATTGTATAAACTAAATCCCATTTTAAGTTTATATATACCGTGATCACTTGTGTAATGATGCACAAGATCATCGTATTTATAATTTCGATGGTTTTCGAGAAACGTGAAATCATTATTAATAAATATACTTATTTATTAACTGGTTATTAAACCGTTCGACGTCCGAATATCTAAATGTTCGACCGACGTGTTAAATGTTTTATCTATTTTACTTTTGTTTCTCAAACGTACCCGTAGGTTTTTAGTTGTCACCTTTTAGTCCCTAGGTTTATAAGTAATAACATTTATACTTTAAACCTCCTAGTTGTGAGAAAGTCATGACTAATCCTTTAATTTCCGAAGTTTACAACTTAGGTCCTTATGGTTTTATAGTTTTCGAAAAGTAATGAGTTTTAATTTATACTTTTCGTTAATTACAATATCAGTCCCTCTAGTTTCGAATCTATGTTGAAGGTTCAATGTGAGTCCTTACCGTTTAGTTATTTACGAAATTCGTCCGCATTGGGCTTATTTTGTCCCAATAAGCCAACAAAAATTTAGTTCGGCTCAAAATAAGGCTAATTTCGAGCTTATTTTGGCTTAACGGGCCTTATTGGGCCCGTTAAGGTCCGTTTAACTTATCAAAGGTCCAATACGATTTAAAAAGGTCTGAAAGCCTTAAATAAGCTTATACGGGGCTGTTAAGCTTAAAATAAGCTCGGTGAGCTTATTGAAGCTTATTTCGAGCTTATTGGGCTTACGGGCCCAATAGCTTTACCCGAATAGAACCTTATTGGTTTCTTAGGCATTTTAGCTTATTTCCCATTTGTTTCACTTAGCTTAATCTGTTTCATCTTCAGCTTATTTAAAATAAGCAAATAAGCTCTTCTATTGGGCCGGTTTGGGCTCGTTATGGGCCCGATAGGGATTGAGGGTGTTTCGTTGGGTCCATTTGGGTCCGATATGCTCATCTAGGTCTAATAAGTACCTTGGGGGTCGGTTTGCTTATTTAGCTTGTTCGATAAGCTAATAAGCAAACGGTTGGGCCTATTGGGCCCGGTAGTGACCCGATAAGGGTTTTAGGAGTTGGGCCCTAATCCCCTTGGGTCCAATGACCTTTCTATGATTTCTAGAAGGCTTTTCGACTGCTTAAGTTCACGAATAAGCAGTGGGGGCTTATTAGTGGCGTAGGGCTTATCTTATGGACTCGGTAATGGGCTTGAAAAGCCCGGTAAGGGTTCGTTTGGTTCTAAAAGAAAAACGAGTGGTTCCTCTAGGCCCTTAAGTCCATGTCAAGCTCGTTAAGTCGTATAAGCACACGAATAAGCTTTCTAGCTTATTGTGGCTTATGAGCTCACATTGGGCTCGCGAAAGGGCTAGTAGGTCCATTAAGGGTTCGGTTGGGTTCCTAAACGAGACGGGAGCCCTAGGTGAATCAAAATAAGCACTTCCCATTATGTTTAGCCCGAGTGGCTTATTAATAAGCCGCGACTTATTAATAAGTCCTCGTTGGGCCTTGTGGGGCTTGACCCGTGAGCTTGCTTGGATTTTGAAAGATCCCTAGTGGCCCGATACCCTTTTAGTAACATGTAAGACTCGAAATTGCTTGCCCTAGTTATATGTCATGTGACCAACTCATTTACACGTTGCGTTTTTACATGCAAGTGTTCGTTTATCTCGTATACACGCACCCAAGTCATGTTGTTGCATTTTTGGCAAATGTTTACGTATAGATTTTCATATAATTCGAATATACCAAGTGATTATCGCATGAGTTGCTTTCCTTGTATTTTAAACGATACGTTAAGTCTTGACTCGTAACTTAACTTGTTTTATACATGCTGCGAATGCTTTCACCACACAAAAGGAAACATACGCTACACTAGGCACGCACCCTTCCTATATAATGCGACATACATTTAATAATTCAAAAAGGAAAAGATACTATGAACGTAAAGTGTCGTTGTGACTTACAAGGATCCTATGGCTTTGTGATGGAGGAGTGGGCGCGTAGTGTACCAATCCCTAGCTCGTATAACCCTTGTGTGACAACCTTAATGCTTTATATGCTTGGCGAATAATGAAGTGAAGGGTGTTTGCTCGCGGTTTGTATCCCGAACAAGAGAGAAGTGTTTGAATGTTTGTAAGTTTAAGAGAAAGGTCTAAGTGTATGTGTAGGAGCTTATTTATAGGCAAGTGAGTTTAGTTACATCTCCTAGTCCACAACAAAACCAAACCGTGCCCTTAGGAGGTGGTTTCGAGACTTGCTAGTTAATCTCACATGGTTTTATGTTAATACCACTTAGTACAAGTTTTAATGAGTTAGTTGTGGTACAAGATTTAGTTAGCTAGGCAAATCTTATGATTTTTGTGTTTTCTCATGGCTAGATCGCGGCACAAAGAAAGAAAAGAAGCCATAGGTTAATATCCATTGTGTCATAGTTCATTAGGGAACCATTAGGACAAGATTTAATTACCTAGCCTAAGTACATGTACCTTTTAAGGATCATTAGGAAGATTTGTGCTAGCTAATGTCCACATGGGACGATTTGTTGTGGTTTCACTTGTCCTTATTCGACTTTAGAGTGATATAAACACAAGACTTGATTAATTTTTGTGTTTAGGCTTTTAAATTGGGTATTGGTTTGAGTCTAGGTAAGTCTAGGTGTTTCCGGGGTAAGTCCGAATGTATTTTATCGCGAAACGTAACCCTTTTACGTGACCAATAAAAATAAAATACGCGAAGTACATAATTATCTTCAAAATAATTATTTCTTACTTGTTTGGTGTAAACCTTAATTTATTTGGTGACCGTTTACATTTATTGGTTATTTCTAGTCTACGCGGTTTAGCTTAAAAGTAAATATTAAAAGTAAACGCGTATCGGCCTAAAATAAATAGTGATCATTAATATAGTCGTACAATGACACGAAAATGAGAAATGTTACAAATAAGTCGGTCGAGCAAATAAGGACTAATCAGCTAGACGATTGAGAGGGGTGATGAGGCATGGCGGCAGTTGGTCGACTATTGGGTCGATATTGGTCGTCAGTGCAGATCAGAGATCCATTTTGAAAGTCGATTAAAGAATGAAATGTTGTGCAATCAAGGATCTAAATCTTTCTGTACAGGACGACTTAATATTATATGTATGACATCTTAATAATAGTATTTTTAATATATTTTTAAAGTGTTAGATGAAGTCGTTATTTTTTGTTTTCAATATTGGTCTTTTATATAATTTCGTTTACAGCATTATAAAGACTTAATTGGCATTACATGCGTCCTCATTTTAAGAATGAGCGGATGCCTTGAGTCTCATATTTTCCAAACCCGTTACTAATATATATACTGGACTTATTGATGGTGCACTAATTACCAAACACCCTTACCGCTAGAGTAGGGGTGTTTGGTAATTGGTGCAGCACTTACCAATTACCAAACACAGTTTCGTCATTGATATATTAACTTTCTTGTTTCTTTTAGCTACACATAACCTGCCCTTTCATGATGGATCAAAAAATTCACGATGAAGTCCTTCAAAGTAAAAAAATCATGGGCATATAGTTGGTAAGGTTGGGAAGTTACCGGGCATGGGCTCGCGTTTTGGTAGGAGATTAAATCATGCCCTAGGCGGACATCATTTACACCTAATGAACAAGTTATTCGTTGACGACCAGGAGGGAAACATCAGGTAGGCACAAGTCAGGTTGGCGAGGAGAGAAGTGAAGCCAGGCTTTGACAGGCAGCGAAAAGTACAAAAAAAATCTTTAGCGTATTTTTAGCTTTCCTTAACACTCAACAAGTAGGTTCTTCTTCACAAGTGTTGTTCTACCCTCTAGAGTATTATCCTCCTTACAGGTGTATCCTTATAATTTATTTGTCCCAGCTCCCTAAGTGTTTTCTCGGCTAAATCAATACCCATGCATTTTGCTTCCTGACCTAGCCCAGGTGAGATGAAGTTGGTAATTTTAGTGGTGATGGTAGTGATTAGATGCTTCTGACGATGAGTAGGTATTGAGTTTGTAGTTTGTATCTGTATGGACATCGTTTTGTTATTTGTATGCACATATTAGTATTAGATTGTATCGTTATTTTTGAAAACTATGACCTCGTTTGGTGCGTTTAGAATGAATAAATAGATGTATAAATTTGAATATTTTTTACTTGCAACTACTTTGAGTGACGACATGTGTCATCGCTAAAAGTGGGTATCTAATTTTTAGTTCCAACTTCTAGCGGACAACAAAAGTGTGACCTCGGGGGAATATTTTTATTGTTTAAATTAATTTATTTTTATTATATTTCATAAATCTTATTTAATAATTATAAAAAGTAATCTTTTTTTAAATTTAATTTTGAAAATACTTTTAGCGACGACGCATGTCGTCACTAAAAGCTTATGGGCGCGACTCGGTCAGCATTTGAGTGAGAATTTGTGTGGGTCCCACTTCTCATCACTAACAGCCTTTGACTTTCGTCGCTAAAAGTTTAGCGATGAGCCTATGAAGACAACCTTTTATCGACGACGTTTCATCGCCAGAGCTTTTAGCGATGACTTTTTGGACTTTTTGCAATGATTCATATGTCGCAAAGTTTATAAATATTGTCGTGTATGTCACAAATGTTAATGAAGTGAAAAATATGTTTTATTTAAGTCATTGTTGCAAAATTTCCTTGTTATTCTTAAGTTGAGACTTTGACTTATTTGAGTTATTAAAAATATCACGATGGTTCATGTGAGTTGGAAGTTTTTAGAAGAAACAGTTTAATAAATGCCTTACCCCACAAGTTTCCATCAGAAGCAAAAAGAACTGCCTTCGTGTTATCCATCATTTGAAAACTAAGTGGGGTTGTTTAAAATGATTTCATTATCAAAACTAACGTTTATTATTAGTGTTGACCACATAAAAAACAGTAACTTATATTTAATACGCCTTTTTCTATTCAAAAGAACTGTAATATTTCATTAAAATAATCATTGAAACAGAAGGTAATAATATAATAGTATCTTTGTTGTGGGTTATCACTCATTCAATCCACCCCCACTTTTTTTTCTACAATATTTTCCGTCTTCTTCACATGCAAGAAAAATAAATAACTCACACTCTTTCATCTCTCTCTATCGCCTCTTTTATCTCTCGTTGTACAAATACAAATTACGAAAGACGATTTGTAGGTATGTTGGTTTTATGGGTTAACAGTAACATGTGTCAACGAGACTATCCATTCTACACGTACATACCTTGCACAAATTCATAAATTAATCCTCCTCTCTCACCTCACACAGTGGCGTGTTCATTCACAAACCAAGACAAAACCAAAAGGTAGCAGCAAGCAACTATTGATTTCTAGCAGCAAAATGAAGATCTACATGAATTCTGCATTCCCAAGTATGATGTTAAAATTAATATCGAAAATCATTTTTTCTAACAATTTTGTTGTAGCCTTATTATTTGGGGGCTTTCTTACACAATTTTGGTTTTAGATTTTGATTATCGGGTTTTTTGAGTAGTGGGTTCTTTGATAGTATTTTGAGGGGTTTGTCGTATATATGGGTAATTTACTTGATTTGTGTTCTTTGTGTAGCAGGTACTTATGAACCTATAAGCTTTTCCGATTCATTGGCCAATAGATCTATAAGGGTCAAAATGGTTTAGGTTCTCATTGCTTTGTGTTGAATGTCCATTAGCAAGATTTTTAGTTAGAGATGCAAATCTCATACAAATAAATGTTAAATTCCATTCTCATTTAGGAAAACTAAATTAGTGCTTGATGAAATCTATATGGGAGATGTCGTTTCATTACAACATTAGTCATGGTGTTATGAACTTAGGAGTAGAGTGTCTAATTGATGCTCACATGTTTTTTGATGAAATGGCTGTTAGAAATGTAGGGCTATGAAATTCCACTTAAACTAGACATACCAGAATCGAATACTTTAAATTTTATTATTTTTTAAACGACTCAAGGCCTAACCGATCCAGACCTGAACTGATAATGGGTTCTGAAGACCACGACCAGCTTGATTCTTTGAATAAGTAAAAAACATTATGCTACTTATTCTCCCGGAAAGCCAGTATCTTATCTTTTGTACAATTTTTCTATTGTGATAAGAACAATTTTTTTTACTATTGTTTAGGCTTTCCGGTTGTGGGTAATTAACTAATGTTGAGTTTATTAAAACATGATGTTGTTAGGTTCATCTTATGGATTTTGTTAAGGATAATGGGAAGTGAGTAGGCATGGGATGTAAAAGGGTGAGCATTAGAGAGGGGGATTTTTGGGCAGTGTGTCCACATTGTGTCGAAGAACTTTGCGTTTAACCATTTTAAGAGAAAAAGTTGGTTGCAAAGTATTCCGGATACATGTCGTTAACAATGCATATTCACAATAGGAGATACTGCACGCGCAATTCCTAATGCTAAGGAGGTATAATTTTTTTCCTATTTGAAAATTCTTACAAAGTTGAATGACTTTAGGTAGTGTATATATTAGCTTAATGTATTCGAAAAAGCTATTAAATACATTGTAGTTGATTGGATAGTTTCACATGGCTTATGACTTTTGTTGTAATGTTATAAGCTAGAACAAAGTTTACAGACTTGGTGAAGATTCAGAACAACATTCGCATTATATATTACTTGCTTTATATGTCTTCCAACTTGCTTATTCAAGTTCTCATATACGTATGTTAAATTAAGAGGGTGTTTAGGAGTGTTTCTTAATTTCTTATATGTGTATTTATGCGTAGTTAATCAGTTTCGTGTTTGGAACTATATGCAGGAACCGAGCTATATGCAAAAACAAACCACGTGTAAGTTTTTATTTCATATTGTAACTTTAGTTTCCAATATTCACATAGAAATATACTTTATTCTGTTTTCATTTCGATTGTGTCTATCTAAGTGGTGTTTGGATTTGCTTAAAAACTACAGTTTTAAGTCACCCGTAAGGCTGCAAAACTGCATTTTTATGGGGATTTTTGGGTATGCCTTTTAATGGGTGTTTTTTGTTATGGAAACTACTAAAACTAATGGTTGTAGACTTGATCACGGCATTCAGACTCATACAAGTCTATGAGGAGAGGGTTCCAATACCTCATGGGCGAGTTTACAACAATATGGATACTCATATTTTATGATTAATACTCGGTCATAAACTTTTGTAAAAGTAATAAAGGAGGTACCATTTTCATGCCAAATGCAAACTCACTATGCAAGGACTAAGATGATAAATTAACAATATAGATATACCTTCTTTGTCATGATTTAGGGTATGTTTGACTCAGCTTTAAATATCAGTTAAGAAAGATTGTGTATTTGACAAAAAATTAGTTGGTGTGAAAATTTGGTACTAATGGTTGTTTGGATAAAGCTTAGTGTAGGTGCTTAGTAGACTATTGTATTTTGATAAAGCTAATAAGTAATATTGGAAAATCTCTTTTTTACTAAAGCTAGATAAGGTTATTTATGAGCGTATTGGCCTATTTGCTAAAGCTCTTTTCTGAGGATTTATTGGAAAATCTTGAGCCAAAAAAAAGAAAGACCGCCTTCAAGATTTTGCACTTATTGAATTGCTTTTTTAAAGTGCTTAAGTTTCTTATTTAAAGTGCGTATATGTTCACATATAAGTAGATAATGGTTTCATCCAAACACTAAAAACAACTTTTAAAAAATAGATTAGAACTTGAACAACAAAATTGAAACACCATATTGTTTGCTTTTATTTTTGGAGATCACAATATTGGACGTTTTGCCCAATTATAGAATTGTGGTCCAATTTGTAGAAATCTTCATCGCATGCGAGTGTGTTTACATAACTTTAGTATTTGTGGTTTCAATTAATATGATTATAATGTCTCGATGCATCATAAATGTTTAGTTCTAAGAGGCTACTAATTTATGCTCTCACCAATTATGTGTATTTTTTTTCCAAGTTTATTAAATTGGTCTAGAAAAGGATCATTAAGCAACTATTTCTAGGCAAAGAAAATGATTCCGGTTAGGATTTGTTATGCCATGACAATCAACAAGGGTCATAGAATTTCTTAAACAAACTACAAGTTGATTAGATGTTTTGATGAACTATACAGTAAGTTTTTAATATTTCTAAGCTATGTTGGTTTTAAATTTATCTAACAATTCCCCTTTTAGCTATAATATCGAGCTGATTATGAATTCTACACTTACATGTAATCTGTACACCATAAGTTGTTTGTAATACAAATGTCGCTTAGGTTTTGTGATGACATGGAAGCACTCATGTCAACTTTATGATAAGTGAAGAAGAAAAAAGATTATCACTAAAGTTGTTTATACAAGATCGCCACATCATCAAGAATCAAAACTCGAAACGAAAGTGCTAAAACCATCAGATTCTGTGATTTTGCTATAGGTTTTTTAGGAGTAGGATGTGACGAAATTAAAAGTGCTTTTAAATATAAAAGCACCCGTAATGGGTCATTTTGGATCCTTTTTTAGGCTAATGTCTTGCTCTTTAGAGTAAATTATACTCCGTATGTAACCAAAGCACGGTAATTCATAATACATGTATATTTGGTTCCATGTTTAAGTCTTTATTTAGAATGTTATTATATGGTTGATTTGTCTAGGCAATTCTATTGTTATCATGCAAGGCAATATGGGCAATTTAACCAGGACAATTAACCATGTTCCAATTATAGTGCAGTAGTGCTAATATGCTACATATATTTTGAAACCCCCAAGTCATTTTGGTTTTCAGAGTCTTTAGGTGTTCTGCCCTCAAATGAACTTGCATGCTCTACTACTTTTTTGCTTCCACTAGGGGTTGTGACTTCTATATTACATCTACCATGAATCACATTTCTTGATTTCACAATTATGCTTTCCTGTTAGATTGACACGATACTCCCGCGGCAACGCGCGGGTAACTAAAAACTTGTTAAATACATCTTTCAAAAAGCCATTTAATATAAAAATCTCAAAAACTTGCCACATAGAAAGGTGTTTTGCATATTTTACTAATTCACGCCTTTTTAAATATGAAAACATCATTTTAGAGAGCCAATTAATTTGTTATCTTAAAGTGTTACTTATACTTGCAGTAGAGTCAAAGAAGAGTATGTATCTATAATAGGCAAGGTTATAAATAGCGTGAGGTGTGGCGTGGCGGCATGGCCAAGCCTCACGCATTTGCGAGCCATGACGAGTCATGACGTTTTTAAAGCGTGACTTAAGGCGGCACAAAATATGAAAATATTTATAAATTTATATATTTATATCATATTACAAATATATTAAGTTTACAAAAAGTGTCATACGTAAGGAATAAAGTCAAGAAACTTGTAATCTTTTTCATTTCTATATAAAAATACGATTTTTATCAAAATTGAATTCAAAAAAGCCTCCACGCATCACGTTTTATCGCGTCTTATCACGTTTTTTCACTCCTCATCTCACGTCAAGCCTTAAGCCCAAGCCTTGGTCTATTGCGTGGCGTGGAGGTCACGCCTCGCGCCTTTGCGAGGCCTTTGCGCGCCTTTTAGAACCATGATAATAGGCAATAGAGTGAACGAGAGTATTAATACAGTAATGCCTGTTAGCAATGTTAGGGCACAATATCTACCTATATTAGGCTACATTTATTGGTCGTGAGAAATGCAATTGTGATGCTTCGTGAGGCCAAGTTCACTCGTGAGCTCCATTAAATGGCATCTTGGTCATGCGTGTGTTTAGAGCAATTTTTCTCAAGATGGTGAGCCGATCGCTTTTCGGGCACTGTGAAACATTTTGTTTATTTATTTGGTTGTGAGTGTGTGTGGGGTATTTTATGAGGTATATTTGTATAAAGTGGGTATTTAATTAAATGGTATGTCCGGTGAGGGTTCCGGTACTGATAAGAGTGAATTGTGAAAGAAAGTAAGGATGAAAAATTGGAGAGAGAAAGTTGATGTGGCGCTAATGTGTCCGGTGAGTAAGTGTTTTTTACGGTGACCGATAAAAGTAGTCTTAGAGCTCCAGGTACAGTTGAGCCTTCATGCTCGTGCCTCTACAATACAACCCAAGAGAACACATCCACATACAAAACTCAAATCAATTTCCAATCTATTAAAAGTTGCCATTTTAAACCCTCCTAAGGAATCCCAACACAAAGCTAAAAAGATGGAAAATTCCTAATCTTTGTAAAGCCCAAATTTGAGCAATAAAACTTCATATAGGATTAAACATTGCCAAATAAAATAAGTTTTTGAAATTACACACAAAAGGTCAAGATTATCTTGAATTGAAGTACTAATTAGAATTGAAATTGAAGATGATTCTGCTTTCAAATAATTAAACAAAAACCATTAATTAAATCAAACTTTTTATATATATTTAGCTAGAAAACATCACAAGAGCCAAAATAAATGATGGGTTCTCACATGCGTTAGCAAAATACTTAACTGTGTGGTCAGTGGGTCTTGCATGGGTCAAATTATTAAAAGCAGGTCATTTATGCATAATATGCTTGTGAATCATTCACAATAAGTTGTATGTTGATACTAGTTTGAAGACTTTTGGGTTATAGCAAAAAAACTTTATAATGATTATAAACTTTAAAATTCTAATTGTCATTGTTATCAATTTAACTTAACTTGCTTATGGTTCAATTTACCAGGCTGGTCTACAGTTGACACGGACAAGGATTCACGGAATGAGCTTGCGAAAAATCACATGAAGCAAAGATGGCATACTAAGCAAAGTGATGCGATTCGTTTAGCATTGTTCCTTCAGTGTAGATCTTAAGAACTATTATCAAGTTCAAAATTTTATAGTTATTTATTAAAGTCTAAGGGTTGTTTATGGACTTTTTTTATTTTGTCTAAAGTCTTTTTTTTCTCAAGATGACTTTCGCATAAATATAGAACTTACTATGATTGTTAATTTAATTTGGGTTTACTAATAAAAATATGTGTTTTAGTGTTTATTCTCTTGATAGGGTTTTATTCCCTAGAGGTTTATCCTCGTTATCAATCATTAGATTATATTTTATCAAAATTCTCTTCTGCATCATGCATTAGTTGACATCTAGAGGTTGTTTTAGTTTTGGTAAAGGGTTTCTACCTTGGTAGAGATAGATTAACATCAATGTTTAAGTACAGGAAATGTGGCTGAATAACACATTGATTTTCACAAAACGCACCATTTATGCTTCAAACTACTAACTATCATGCAAATGACACGTCATAAGCATGAAATTGAAACTCGTAACCAATCTCTACGAATGATATTACATTTCAGCACTACGAGATGTTTATGACATACAAGTTATTAGTTTCTCAACTGAATTCCTTGTGTAACTAATTAACTAGGTGGCTTCCAATCTTCCAATAACATAGCCACAGTATGTGACTTCATATAACAAAATGTTATTAATTTTAGCCGCACTGTAGACATAATAACTTCAATGACTTTATACTTAGTTCTTCGTTTCATCTTGAAAATTCAAAGATAACGTTCTGGCCAGATGAAGTATGTAGTAGCACCTAATACAAGCTTAGTGATAAAGTGTCATTTTATACACTTTTTCGGGGTCATTTAACCCCCTAAATCGTGTATATATGCCCAAATTATGTACTTAGTCGTTCTTTTTTGTGTTTTTAGCACTTGAATATGATTGTGCTAAAGGATTAATGTCTTTCACTAGGATCTTTGATAACTACACATTTCAAATGCCCCGCACTATACCAAGGCTTAAAAGTTAGGGGCATGTGTCATGGGGTAAGATCTCACCTATCCTTGTAGTAAGCCAAAGAGATTTAATTAACAGATTTATGAATGCTTACGAAAAGAACAATTTGATGTATAAGAATTGTTTGAATCTATGTCCCGGTTATCAAGTAGATGATAGCATGAAAGAATGGCTCATACGGGGGCATGTGAGCATTCATGAAACAACGTAAGGACGTGTGACTCCGAGTCTAGCTAAAAGACTCTCTAATAAACAAAAGCGCTTGTTGGGAGGCAACCCAATTCTTTTATTTTCCTGCATCTTAGGAGTGTCTTGTGTGTTTTAATTCTATTTTATTTGTTTTTATATGTTTGAATTGCTGTGTGATCATGCTTTGTTTTGTCTTTAACTTCGTCTTAATTGCAATCAAAGGTATTTCCTAAAAATTGTTAAAGAGAAAAATCTGGTTTTAAAGAACCATTTCAAGCATGTTAAATAAATTGTTTAGATTAATTCGCGTCTTGTGTGTCATGTGATTGTGTTAACTAATCTCAGGTTTTATGCAGCATTTTTGCAGGAAATAACTAATAGAATTGCGTGCAGGAAATTTTTTCAAAAAAACGAATGTGAAATTTTCACAGTGTCTAGAGACAGCGTCAGGATTTTTCCTGATGGCGTCACGTCTCCAGACTTGTGAAAATTCGAATTTTCTATTATTTTTGAAAAATTAATTTTGTATAATTTCCAGAATTTGTAATTTTCTTAAAAACCTACAGAAAACCCCGATTACATTAACACAATCATCCTATCTTTATTGCTTTCATAGAGTCTAAACCCTAAAAGTTTCGTTGTATATTTCATTATCCCGCCGATTTTACGCTAGGTGTAGTTGTTTTTTGTCGTTAATTTACATGTTATATTTGATGAGAAGAAACCCGGGAATTCTTAGGAGTTTCAGTGGACGACTCTTGGATAAAGATTTAGCCAGTTATCATATGTTTCTTCTTCATTATTGAGCAAACCAGGGGAGTACTAGTTTCTTTTACTCTTTTCCTTTTTTCTTTATTCGTTTTACGGGTACTTTTAAAAACATTGGAGACAATGTTCATCATAAGTGTAGGGGAAATAAGTCTTAGAAACTATTCCTTGAATTGCCATTTGCTTGTTCCTTAAAATGAAGTGTAATATACTGAAACATAGCGTAGACGGTAATTTTGACCAAAATTTAAATTTTTTTATGACACATATTGACGAAAACTGAGTATTAATAGCGTCTCATGGATAGGAATTATATGACTAACCTAAAAAAAACCTACCACTCAAAAAAATTTCACCAAAAAAATGTGAGGTTCGCCCCTAGATCTTTAGCTTTAGCTTTAGGAATTCAGGTATCCATTTTTGATACCTAAGATAATTTTATGTCACACCCCGACAATGGAGGAAACTCGGGAATCCAACATAATGATCAATCATAACACAAGATACAAAATAGAGAAAACTACATTGCATAAGCTTCAAGTGCTATGAAGACCATCAACCTCGAACAACCTCGAATGATGTCCCAAATCGCAACTAAAATCCATAATCTCTTACAATTATTCAAATACCCACACAAGGATCCATAATCCAAACTTAATCCAAAACATACAAATACTAGAATCAAACAACAAGCAAGCAAGACTTCACATGAAAATCCACTCGGGATACTTCTAAGTCTGCTAACACAATCACCAAACTATTCTTCTTTCACTTCACCTGAAAATGATACTCGAAAACGTCAACAATAATGTTGGTGAGCTCGTAGGTTTGACCTTAAACCCAAAAGTTGTGCCAATATTTCAACAGTGGACAATAGTGCTATATGACAGTGAATATATGCAAACAATCTAGCATCACCGCTAATCAACAATCCATATGTCACTTACGCACCTAAAGGGCCTACCAGCTGGAGCACTAAAATTAGGGCAGGACCACACACAAACCTGGGTAGGCGTACCCATCCGCTCCAAACAATCATACAACACATAATATTCACATAGCAGTCATAAGCACGTAACTTGTCCCAAAACAAAACCACATTTCGCACAGATTAATTCAAAACATTTCAAAACACATTTGAGTATCATTTTCCCTCAACGAAAAAACCAGTAAAAAGTGGGGCTACGAGAACTTACCTCAAGCAAGTCTTTAGCAACCAAAACTCAATCACACGGCAAATGCAATAAAGCCCGCACACGACCTAGTCCAGTTAATGTCCAAATTTAATCATCAAATTCCAAAACAATCTTCACGTTTGATGCATAAAGGTTAGACGCGTTGTACAATTACCCAAAACAATTTAGTGGTGTGATGGTCGACGACATATCTTCACAATCATATCAATCTCGTTATACTTATACTATTTAAGGAAAATAGATAAGTAATATACATAAATATTTATAATTAATAATTATAAATATATCTCGACAAGTCCATTCGGTAACCTTAGTCACTCCAAAATAATCATAATATGGTTGAAAATGAAACGTTTTCTCATAATAAACATATCTGAGAAGTTTCGAGAAAAATTATATTTTTCGTCTTTTAGTGAATTTATTAAATAAATAAAATAATTAAATAATATTTTATTATTTAAAATCAAAATCATGTGTTGATAAAATATAATGCCTAAAAATATTACTAATATTTTTTCACATCTTTACGTTTTGATAATCACAAAATATAAAAACGTTCAACGTAAAATTAAATGTAAACAAGTAATTAGTAGTAAATTCTCATTTCAACAAATACATCACTTAAAGGTATGAATAAATAAATGCTTAATGCATTTTATGATCAAAGAAATTTTTTATTCAACCTCATACTTTTATTAAATGTTGTAAACATTTTTAAAATATTACAAAACATTTTCTACAATTAAAAGAAATGTTTATTCAAAATAAACATTTTGAAATTCAAATTTTCGGACCTAAAACGGTTAGAAAAGTTCCAGAAAACTCACACACAATCTATTTAATCATCCCATGGGCTCTGATACCAATTGTAGTATATTGGTTATCACAATACAAGCTTAAGAATGATGGGTTGGCCGAATTTCTAGAGAGAGAAAGTGACTAGTCTAGTGAGAGAAAACACTTTTAAGTGTATGTATTATCAAATGAACAACCAACCCCTTCCCATGACTGGAAAGGGGTATTTATACAAGTGTATTGGTGCCCCTAAGTGGGCCATAGAGAGGGATACCAAGTGGGTAAAGACCCGGCCCAACACCATAAGTCGTACGGTAACTAAACGATTAATACTAAACCTACGAGCTAACCTATGCTAGATATAACACGGGGTGACCGAGTCTTTTACATGGATTTTCATAATCCTAACACCCTACACAAAAGACAAACTTGAGAAGCCCTAGTCTTGGGCGGCCCCCTTAAATACACGACCGGCCCCTTTAAAATTAAGGGGACCGCCCACCTATTTAAGGGGAAAACCTAAAGTAAGAACATGTTTATTCCAGACTTCAAAATCATTCAACTTGTTCTCCTCTAAGCATGCAATGTTTCGCTAAAATTAGGGAAAGAAAAGAAGACAAAGTGCATGCCTAATGTTATATCAACTCACTCTTACATGTTACCATGCTTCTTACACCTTTCATCATACTTTTCTTACAAGTCTAGTAATATAATAACTACAAAACCATACTCCTAAACCTAGCACAAACAGTCCCATGATTTTACCCTTTGATGGTTTCTCAAAATGGTATTGCTAAACTCTTGCACAATATATAGAAGACATAAGTTAAACACTCCACACACACACTCATTTGCAAAATAAAACCTATCCTCCTTCCTAATCTTTTTCTCATAAAGTTTGTTTTACCTTACATCCACCAGTTACCACAATCTTTCTTCATAATTCCCTCACAACATCTAACTCACAACCAAAACTACCTAAGAGTATGGCAACCTTCAACTATGTTTAGACTTACACTCACTAGTGACCATACACGTTACTCATATTCATACAACAAGTTCTTTGTACTCCTTTGATCATACGAAAGTACGTCACGTGCATAAGCAGTTTTTGAGTGGTTTGTGTTTTGGTTTATATCTCGCGATTGAGTATAGTTCACATCGGGGTCTTCCAGTTCAGAGCGTACTCGAGTTGATTCGCTTGGCTCATGTTCGGGTGCAATGTTCGAGTTCTTTCGTTAGTGGTTTATGGTTCGTAACACGGCTGAGTTTTGGGGTTCATCTATTCGTAATACGTGTGCGGTCTAGGTTACGATAGTGTTCGATCTCGAGTTGGTGTTCATACCCGTATGGTGTTTCTATGTGGTTAATCGTTTAGTTTTATAGTTCATCAAACGATCACTGTGGGCGAATGGCGATGAGAACAAGTTCGTGTAAGAGGTTTTGGTTCGTGCTTGAGGTTTGATTTTCTGTTTGGTTCATGGTCGATCATTCATGTTTCGATGGGTTATTCGTCGTTTGTGTCGCCGAAGTTTCAAGTTCATGTCCGAGTTTTGAGATCCCATTATGTTACGTTGGATCTTAGTGTTCATGTTCTAGTATGACATATCCTCGTCTCTATCGCTCAAAGGTAAATGTCGATCTATAATGCACGTAAATCATAAGCTACTTAAGTATGGGTGATATGATAATCTCATGTTGCATGATAACTATTGAATCAACAATAAAAATCACTATTTTATTATGATCGGGTCCTCAAAACTAGTCGTTCTACTAAAAAACTACAAGGCTACGAAGGATTTAAATTTCTATAATAACGATGGACTAAATCATGTATATGAACACTTGAAATGAAAACGTAACTGAAGGTTATAGGAAAGAAATAAAATGGTCCGTTAACATTGGTAGAAGAAACGTTATACATATTTTTCTTTGTAAATTTTGAGGCTTCATGACATGTTCATGAGTTATTAAATGAAAATGTACATATTTGGTCCCTAATGAATCAGCTAGTTGCAAATAATTAGTATAGAGTTTTAAAGTAACACATTTGGCCCCTGTTTAATTTATGCTCTTCAAAATTAGTCTAAAATCGTAGTCTAGTTATCTCGCCTTTGACATAATAAAGTTTATAAGTTGTACGTCTGTTGGATCCCACTCAGATAGATCTTTCTTTAGGGTGAAATATTGTGAGTGGGGGGGGTTTCCCGGTTTGGATGCTGCCTGTTAAGGATGGTAATAGCCTATGTAAATCACAAGCTAAACCCAAGAAGACCTTTTGCGCTTAGAAAACTAATTCTAGCGGAATAATAGACACAACTAATAAGAAGAACAGGACTGATAAAAACTAAAAGATCCTTCTATGGATTTTCTATTAACGACAAGAGAATTGTGTTTTCTGATCTTTTTGTTTCCCTACAGCACCGAGGTTCTTTTGTAGTGGTGAAACCCTAATCGGCATCTCCTAAAAACACGTGAGAATAATATGCATGAATCTTCCTAATTTTAGTCACATGCATTATCCTCATCTCCTAACTACCAAAACTTTATCCTGGAATAACAATTTGACCCATACCAGGACTAAGTAATCTACCAGTAGGGCAACTAGAACTTAGCCTACCCAGGACTAACCTATGATAATACCCTAACCAGCAGGAAACTATATACCTGCAGTAGGAACAACAAACTACCAGTGAGAACTACAACCTACTAGTAGAAACAAAGATTACAAGTATTTCCAACCAAGTCCTCACCTAAACTGGAATTTTCCTATGTTAATTTTCCAGTTTCCAGATAGATCTTCATCTTGAATCTTGAGGATTGAAATAGACGTTGCCAGCAACATCGCAATCTTCTTGAGTTCTTGACTTGAATACTTGAATAATCTCCTAACATATCAGCTGAGCTTTCTCTAGAGGAAGCAACATCTTATTTTTTATAAGAACACCATCAAGAACCATATAGTTTGTAGTCTTCGTACCTTGTTGAATTGAACATCAAAATGTCGACGCAACATTGAAGAACCTTCAGAAATCTTGAACCATCAACAAACTTTGGAACCACCGCAACAACATGAGTAAATTGGATAAGCCTTTACCAAGTAACTACTCACTCTTGGGCTAGCTAATCCTTTGGTGGAATCATGACATCACCTTGGTGAATTAGTAACCAGTCCAACTCTTAGAACATGAATCATTGGTGAATTGGAATACCCTAATGATTTTTGGCAAATCATCACAGCCATAAACGGATTTTATATGTCTTTACCTGTAGTCGTTTGCTCAGGACTAGCCAATTCTTTGGTTCCCAATAAGGGCATTATCCATGGTGAATTGATAACCATTTCAACTCTCAGCAAATGAAGCATGGGTGAGTTAAAGACCCTATAGTTTTTTGAGCAAACTATAAAGCTATCAACAACGGATTTGAGATCACACAGAGCCGTACCCTCATGGTGAATCAACTCTTTCTTGTCTGTGAGACATGGTGAGTTGAACACCATTTGTTGTGTGGTGGTTAACCAACACCCAAACCCTAAAAATAGTTTACTTTATGGACCATGTGTGCCTGAAACAAAAACAACTTTGCACACCAAAGACTCAAAACTAGGTGTAGATGATTTTGAAATAGGATTGAGATTTTGTGCTGGGTGTAGATCACAATTGAGAGTTGATACTGGTAGAGATTGGTAAATAATTATATAATAATGATCTCATTTCTATTGGACCCATTTGAATTAGGGTTTTATGGAAAAAGTAACTGTTAAAATGTGAGAAAACAGTAATTATCCATTTAAATAGGAAACCATTTGACGAAAAAAATGCCAAAAATATCGTAACGGTAAAAATACAACTACTAGGAGAAACATAGTGTAGCAAGAAAAACTAAGTGGTAAAAAAGAAATTTTAAAAACTAACTTTTTAGAAACTTTTACAACAACAGTCCTCCCCTTGACTCAAATCTCCCCACAATCATAGTAACAATGGATTGAGCCACACATAGTAAACCCAATGGTACCCACAAGATAAAGTAAACCTAGTCCATTATAAAAGCCTTGTTTAACAATCAGCCACATTTATTCATCAGTATTGTATTTTAAGCACTTGAATAAGTTTCTTGTCATTAGTAACCTCTTATGAAATTGGGGCCTAATATTTGTGTCAATGCTTCGAATTGATGTTAAGGACCAAATAGGTCCATAAATGCAATAGCAAAGGCCTCAAAATGGGAGCTCACTTGCAGTAATGGCCTTATAAGAGGCTTTGTGTTGCTTGCCTTTACAACATGCAACACAGGTATGGTCATTCTTGAAAAGTTTAGGGGGTAGTCCTCTAACTAAGTTACCCTTTACCAATCTGTTCATGTTTTTATAGTTCCCCATGACCCATCCTCCTATGCCATTTCACAGATTCATCAACTGAGGCTTTTGCCACTAAACAAGCCAAATTACCCCTGGGACTGAGATTATTCAAGTTAATGGTGTAAAGATTATGTTTCCTTGGAACCCTAAGTACCACCATACTTTCATCTAGAAGCATGAAGTCCTTGGATAGCACAAGACAATCAGTGTCTGTGAAGAGAACTCTATTCTTCTTGTCACAAATATGAGAGATGGAGAACAAGTTGAATTGTTGCAGTTCTTCACATAAGTAACATTTTCAAAATCCAGTGTGGGAGTTCTGATTTATCCCCTTTTCCAGTAATCTTACCTTCACCACCATCCAAAAGTTCACGTTTTCCCTCCTTGAAATTCTTGAAAGTCTCAGTCTTTCCATGTTACATCATACATCTAGAACAACCACTATCCCCCCAATAAGATCCCTTCATCTTCATCATTTGAATAAGGATTTTACCTCAATAAAAACATTGAATAGTTAGTGTCTAAGGGGGACACCCAAGCCATTAATGACTTGGGTCTGCCTTGTGGACTGAAAAGGTTTCCATGTAAGATGTATAGAGACCACTATTGTTCTTGGTACCCATATAAACCTTTTCTATGTGTTTCACAGAACAACCTGCTGAGGGCTTAACAGCAGTTGCCCATCTCACCCCACCATATTTCATATGATTATAATACATTTGAGGTACATATGGTGTATAAGTCTGAAAATAAGAACTCTGTGAGGTCCTATTCAAATGGGCATAGGTCTAGCAGTTACTTTTCCACCAACCAGATTTTACTGATGGAGAATATCCTCTATCAGTACGAACTGGAAAAGACCTATTTTGCCTACCAGTAGGAACTAGTGCAGGCACCTTTGGCTTACCAGTAGGAACTGGTTGTGGACTAGCAGAAGGAATGTTTACTTTGCCAGTCCTAAGAAGTATAGCTTGTGGGACAAACTATTTTGATGATTAACATTATTCCTACTCTGTACCAGTCCCACCCATTGAACCAACAGTCTTGTTAGCCATTTGTTTCTCATAAAAAATCACAATCCCTTATTAAGATAAGTACTACATACAACATACAAAACAAAACTTAGAAAACAGATGAAGCATTTTTCCTAAAATGACCTACTTTTTATAAAATAACCATTCTTTTACAAAAAAGTTCCTATGAAGTGTTTTCATTCTTATCAGAACTATTACAATAGAAACTAGGTTAAATCTGAACAATAAATGGGATCTTTAAGATAGGTTCCAAACATTGACCAATCTCAGCTTCACTCTCAGAAAGTGAATACACTGGAAGTTTTTTGATGCACCATGGAGGTAGAATCATTTGACTTAGGCGATGAGATTTGACTACTAGAATCACTGGAGTCGAAATCATTTAGTGTTGACCTCTGAAGACTTGTCACTGTATATCACTAGGAGACAAAGTCATTTAGACACATGAATTAGGAAGTCACCAGAGGTTGAGGACTTTGTACCATGAAACATTTAGTGATTCATGCCAAGTCAATGTGATTTGAATAGAGTATTAGTGTCTCCAGAAAGAGGTGGATGCACAACGTTCATACCTATCAGCGTTGGCAAACCAATTGAAAAAGGTCAACTTCCACTTCTTCAGAAGTTAAGTGGTAAATACCTAAATGCAAAAGTCATCCCATCCTAACTCATTTCCCCTTATATAGTTATTAAATCCAACCCCACTTTTGTTCTAACAGACATGGAACTATCAATTAATTCTAGAACAAGTTTTTGAAGGGAGGTTTCCTCCGCTTTCAATTTGTACTAAGTGATTATCAAGTTTTGTCTGAATTTCTTTCTTAGCGGTCTCATCAATAGCATTTTATTCTTTCAGAATGTTTTATAGCAGATTAGTTGTATTTTCTCGTTCAATAGACAACACCCTAATCTGTCTCAAGTTCAACTGATTTTTCTAAAGAACTCTCTTTGTTTCTCCAAACGTTTAAGTGAGTACTTATAACTGAACTTGTATAAATATTCACTATTGTTGTTCATTAAGTTCATTATGCTGCTTTTTGAAGTTCATTATAACTTATTGTCACAAGACCAAAAGGGCAGTTTATGTAACTCTCATAAGTGAACACCCATTAGAGCAAATTCCCAGCATCACACTGCATTAACTGGCTTCCTTTGGTATCAGCCCAGTGATCAAGTTGTATATCTTGGCAGCACCTTCTTCAATTGCATCCTCAGTATCACAACCAGCAATCATACCAAACTCTTTAAGAGCAATAACTCCATCACTCTGACCATCATGCTCTGTCCAATCAACCAATGTATCAACAGTGATCAAGGCTTTGGAATCTTCTTTCCTCTTGTCCAATCTCCTAATCCTTGAATGAGGAATATCTCTGTCTTGTCATTTCCTCCCTTTGCCTGCATTCATTGGCAAACTGGGCCTCTTTGAAGACACATTAACATCTGACCTTCTTTCTTCTGGTTGAACCTAGCAATTCCTTCGTATCCAAATCAATCTCCTTCTAGCTTTCTGCTCAAGACTTGTGTACCTCCAACAGAAGCATAGCATTTTGCCATGTCAAGTCATATCCTCCATATCTATTTTTTGCTATCTCTGCTCAAAATCTCATAAGTCAGTTGTTTTTCTGGCTCAGTAACAGCAACAAAAGATTGAAGAACCTCTACAATTACATTTAAATTAACCATATTCTGTGAGACCCAGCTTAAGATAGATGAGCAGTGTAGGTAGTATGAAGAATAGCTTTGGACTATCTTGCATAAGACATCTTTTGCTAGACACACTTGGTACTAACAAATGCATAAGGCTTGAACTGCGAGAATGGCTTGAGGAAAAAGTAGAGTATCCTTTGATATCCTACCTCAAGAGTCTTTAACGTTGTAGTCAAATCATCAAAAGAAAGAATTCAAGTCCAGCCTTTGGTTTTCAAGGTTAAAGCTCCTTAGACCATGATGAACGCAAAGCCTTTAGAAACTTGATATTAAATATCTCAGCCTCTGGCTTAGCCTTGAGTTTTGGTCAGCTGACTTATAATCTTCTACAACATGTCATACCCATTTGGCAATCCCGCTGCTTCACTAGTTCTGAACTCCGTGAAAATTCTTTGCTTCAGCATAGACTTTCTCATCTCTTGGAGATTCGGCATTTCCACCAAACCTAGCTTTGACTGCATTCCATATATCCCTTGCATCATCCATATAATGGAAATCAGCCACATGATCATCAGGAATAGACTGAAGCAAGGTAGTTCTTGCCTTTGATTCCCTCTGAACAGCAATGTGTTCATCTGCAGTCGTTGGGGGAAGAATAATGACCCTTCCATCACGATCTCTTCCAGTCCTTTTCAAGCTGTTGCCATTTTGAATCACCTTCCAGATATTCATATCATTGTTTGTGATCCAGTATTCCATCTTCATAGCCCAGACCTCATACTCATCCTTCTTCAAATAAGGAAACTTTGCATTGTTGTTTGAGACAGTGGTAATGATTTGAGGTTGAATGTTTTGTTGTTGTTGAGCAATGGTGGCTTCACTATGAACACTAGCATCATCGCTTTCATTGTCAGATCCTGCCATTTTAAAGGTGTAGAGAGGTGTTTGGTTGTGAGGTTTATAAGGATCTTAGATCTAGGAATATTCTTCTTATGAGAGACTCTCAACAAGCTCTGATACCACTTGTTGGATCCCACTCTAGATAGATCTTTACTGCCTGTTAAGGATGGTGAATAGCCTATGTAATCACAAGCTAAACACAAGAGAGACTCTTGCTTAGAAAAGCTAATGTCTACGCGGAATATAGACACAACTAATAAGAAGAACAGGACTGATAAAAACTAAAAGATCCTTCTATGGATTTCTATTAACGAACAAGGAGAATTGTGTTTTTATGGATCTGCCCATTTCCCTAAGCCGTGGGTTCTTTTTGTAGTGGTGAAACCCTAATCGGCATCTACTAAAAACGCGTGAGAATAATATGCATGGCTCTTCCTAATTTAGCTCATGCATATCCTCATCTCTAACTAACTAAAACCTTATCCTGGAATAACTATTTGACTCTACCAGGACTAAGTACTCTACCAGTAGGAACTAGACTTAGCCTACCAGGACTAACTATGATAATAACCTTACCAGCAAGAACTACATACCTGCCAGTAGGAACTACTACTCTACCAGTAGGAACTACATACCTACTAGTAGAAACTAAGTATTACAACTATTCCTAACAATACGTGGCACAACCTCCAGGTGTAACACCCCCAATTTGGGTCACAACGGAATAAGGGTCCGGGGCGTGTTACTTCAAGATCAATAGCACAAGATATATAAGAATGACACAAAAAGTTGTTTAAAATGATACATTGGATTTAACTGAAAGACTTAATACAAAAGCATATAGCTTTACTTGTTCATTGTTGAATATTACAAAAGTTGACAATACATTTCCCAAAATATGATGCACCTAAATCTTTAAGCGTGCAATCCAAAATGTAACCCAATGCATCCCTGGCATCCCATGCCTATTGATCTCCTGAAAACATTGCTTAAAAACATCAACAAAATTGTTGGTGAATTCATAGGTTTGATAAATCATAATATGCATGACGCAAGACTTTTCCCCGTATAAAGCAACACATGCAGGCATCACAAAACTAATTACAGTTACACTAGAGCGCAGACACTGATGCATCGACGATCTTTCTGCAATTAAAACTATATATTGCAATTATTCTGCCCGATATATGTTCAAACCCGAAAACAACCTAAATCGACATGCTATAAACGTTCGTTCCCGGTGATAGCTATCACCTAACGGGGAGGTCATTTTCCCGAAAAGATTATTAAATAACATTCGCGCTCGACATATTGTAATTCCCAACTACATCTATGCAATTGACATATCATGATAATAGGCTTAACTTGGTTATCGCTACTTAGGCAACAAGTAATCAATACTTGCGTCCAAATTTGAAAAACAAAGCATGTTTCCTCCACCGCCAAAATTAATAACTCATTGAAGTCTAAAAATGTGGGGTATGAACTCACCTTGAGTTCAGATAATCGCAAATATCGCAATAAAGCGTCACGTAAAAATCCGACTGCAACCTAAATTATCATTGTCGTAAAAGGACCGAGACTTGAATATAATCTTATAGTTGTTACATCTACTATCGTTCGGCTATCATAATCTAAGAGGTCAGACAAGACGTTCGAGGAGTTTAGGACACTATAAATCGTAAATCCCTCAACTCGTCCGATACGCCATTCCGAAAGGACCTCATTATGAAATTCCCTTATAATATAGTAACTTTGATAACCACATAATATTCTATAATAGCTCAAGTCACCAACAGAATAGGTTTTGGTAAATGTGTTTAATAAGTTAAAAACGATTATAATTACCGTTTTAGAAAACTCGCTTAACTTTGCGTTTAAGCCCGATTTTGACGTTTTCTTAATGCCCATCTTTTCGTATTAGGACGAGTTAACCATTAATTTGACATTTTTTTCATATTTGACCCTTGGTGAACATAACTTTTACTGTTCACGACAAGACGTGAGTTTTTATAAAAATCTACTCTGTCGTCGTAAAACCCGTAAATGGTCGTATTTTATTCTAAATGCTCCGTTTTTAACGATTCTTTCGAGGACTTTTCTCTGTTTTTGCAATTCTAATAATTTTAAGAGTTACCAAAAATATAACTTTCTGTCATGAATAGTAACCTTTATAAAAATAGTTTTTATAAAAGTTTTTAATTGTCGTAAACTCGCGAAATTCATAACTCATTCATTATTAATTGAAAAATTACGATTCTTATCATTTTGGAATCCTAAAAATATGTATTATTTATTAAAAATAAAAACTAGCTGTTTTATAAAAGTTGTTTATAAAAAGTCATTTTATAAACTCATCCGTTTAATTAACTTAAAACTCCGTTTTTAACGAACTTTTCGTTTTATTAGTCCCGTTTAACAATTTCCTTACCTTTCGAAATCTCGTGAATGTATTATTTTATAAAATAATATTAAATCCCCAGTTTGGAATTGCGAAAACCAACTGTCCAAAATGGATCTTTTATATAATATTATTTATATCATATGTTTTATATACTTTTCAACCTCAACAATTTACCCACAAGTCTTTTATAATTGAAATAACATATGTTATACATAATAATAATGACCATAAGTTCATATTATAGTCCAAGACATCAGATCACAAAGTTTGTTTTAACTTTTACATGAAAATCATACACATCTAAATTAACTTTAATTCAAGTTTTTTATATGAAACTTTTTTATGCTTTAAGACGAGATTGTACAAAGACTTATATACATTTATTTTATGATATTACCAACAGCATAATATTTAAAGAAAGTAGAACAAAATCATAATCACAAGAAAAATTATATTTTTTCATGTTCAATATATTCCTAAGTGGTGATTTCACTATATAGCACATCATAAACATAAAAACTCATAAACTAAAAGCATAAAGGTTTAAAATAGACCTTAGTTATGATGATGATGAGAAACAAATGCTAAACCCGTGTTTAGCCTTAAAACCAAAGCTTGTACTTAAGAAACCCTAGTTTTCTCAAGAAAACCCCAAATCTTGCTTTTCTTGATTAATACTTGAAAAATGTTAGCCAATGCTTGGGATCACCTTAGAATATCTTAGAATGGATGTGTATAGGTGTGTATGGGTTGTATAAAAATTGATATGGGTTTGTGTGGGTGCTTGCTTATTGCCGTGAGCAATAGAGAGCCAAAGGGGAGGTTTGTTTGATTGTACTAAAGTGTAGTGCATGTATGACTATATCTCTTATGTATACAGTATATTAAAGAGTAAATCCTTAGTCAAGGAACCTGTATTGGGTACTAGGGGATGGGTTCATTGTCAAAGAACAATTGCGATGGTGTGAGTAATAAAGAGGCATGGTGTGGTTTAATGAAGCCACTGGAGTTTTATTTGACCAACATGGAAAGAGTTTTGATATATTACATGTCCAAATGTCAAGAATTACGGCATCTATAAGATATACCCTGGAAATTTGCAATTTTGTGTATTGGAATAAAAGTGGGTATTTTGTTGAAGCTTAGAATATGTTTTGGTGTTCCGGGAGTGCCTAAATACGCAAATTTATCCGCGAACGTATACACTTAACGTATCCGCAAAAGAATAAAATGACAAAGTAATAATTATCCTCAAAATAATTACTTAACCTTGATTGATGTACACATTTAATTGTTTGATGCCCGTTTACATGAACGCTAATTATTTTAGCATTCGCGGAGCGATTTAGCTTAACATTTATGATTTAAAGCAAATGCGTACAATACAAAAAGGTACATTGTGGATTTATCGATGTCGTCAATGACTTGAAAACACGGGTGTTATATTTTTCGAGAAAGAATTGTGTTAGGAAATTTCTTAGGGCATTGCATCCTAAATGGCGCGCAAAAGTCACGGCGATTGAAGAATCAAAGAATCTAACAACTCTATCACTTGACGAACTTATTGGAAATTTGAAGATTTATGAAGAAATAATTAAGAAAGATTCCGAAACCGTCAAAAGCAAAAGAGAACAAAGTAGATCTATTGCCTTGAAAGTAAGAAAGGAATCTAATGATGACAAGCTCAAACCTGCCCTATAGAGAAGAGGAAAGAATACGCCATGTCGTAAGGACTTCAAGAAATTCTTCAAAAGTAGCATGGACGATTCGTAAGACAACCCAATATAAAGAGAGAAAAATAATTCCAAAAATAAAGACGACAAAAATGGCAAAGGCGAAAGAAAATGCTTTAAGTGTGGTGATCCAAATCATCTCGTCGAAGAATGTCCAAAACTATCAAGATATCAAAACCAAAAAGCGTTTGTTGGAGGATCTTGGAGTGATAGCGACGAAGATGAAGATGAAAAAACAAATGATGAAAAGTGTCTTATGACTAAAGCTTCAATGAGGAATCTATTCCGAAACCGAATACGTTAGTGATGATCAATCATCACTAGACGAAAATGACTAAGATAATGAATATAGTAGATATGCAAATTAGGACTAAAAGTCATGCTAAAAAAAAAACTTTAAAACTAGCAAAAGTAAATTAGAAAATGAACACTAGTAATTAAGAGATATATTACTAGTTAGAAAAAGGTAAAAAGTAAATTGAAGAATGTAAATTATGTCAAGACCTCAAGCTTGAAAATGAGAAGCTTAGAAAGGAAATATCTAGGCTAAATCAATTTAATGATAGTAGTCACTCACTTAAGAAAATAATAAGTTCTTAAAAAACTTCTGGTGATAAATTCGGGTTAGGTTTTAATTTTACCAAAGGATCACCTAGAGCAAACCACACAAGTAAAGTTTGTAAAAGCCCAAGAAGTTGATCGAAAGAAAATTGATAGAATCAAAACCCAAAATTTATACTTATAAAATATTACTATAATCCTCCCTATTGCCATATGATTGGTAAAACGTTTTTACAAACCCTCCTTAAAACCCAGAGTCGGATTTACTAAACCCACAATGAGGTCTAAAACACCTCCTCCGAGAAGAAATGAAAACTCTCATCCTCGTTCCAAAACACCTCAACCTAGGAGAGACCAAGGTAGACCAAATTACTCTAACACTAATCACACAATGTGGAATCATCCACATCAACCAAGCTTTACTCAATGTGGAAGATGCTCACCGTGCATGTGTTCGAATCAAATGCAAAACATATGCGGAAACAATAACTTCGGATACATGAAACGTTAGGGACCAAAATGCTAAGCCATCACAACCTTTGAAGTAGTGTGCTCTCTACAAACATTCTTTGTCTCCGGATTAAGGAATTCATGATAAGGTTCCCATGAACCCTTATCATTTACATCATGAAGACATTAATGAAGATAATTCTAAAGACTAAGGTACGTCTCACTTTTCATATTCGTAGGAATATAATTATAAGTAAATCTAATGTGACTATGTATGTCTATTGTGAATTAGTTCCTCAAATAATATAGTCTCTAGAAATACCATTTGTTGGTTTTCTAGCTTTGAAGAGATTAGTTCACTATGAACTAATTCTTCGTTTGTAGAGTATTGTTAGAACGTCTACATCAAAAGTGGAAATCTTCTTTTGACCACATAGCAAAACTCCGTAGACCTAAAGGTAAGAAGAGCAAGCTAATGGTTAACAATTAACATAGAAGTAGGATTAGTCGCATGAAGACATAGACACACTATGGATGAAACAAACTCCCTTCGACCTCGACAATCACCTTGGATCCGGCAACCATCATCCACGTCCTATAGGAATCAACTTGGTTGAAATTTTCACTACGTCTAATAGTTTCATTAACTTCGCTATCCATTCTCTGTCCTCATCTCAAATCGAATATACTTATTGTCTTTTTGAAACAAAAAAAAGAAATTAAATCCCGTCCTTATTGCAAGAATTTCATTCTAAATCACCTCTCGAATTGAGACTTCTTGATTAGCTCGTCCGAAATAGTCAGAAGAAACTTTTTAATTAAACAAATGGTTAATTAATAATTGTCAATAATCATTCTCACAAAAACTAGCCAAAAATCGAAGAAAATTTTTTTTTCTCAGAGGGCGGCCCTTTTAAATATAAGGGGACCGGCCGTATAAAATGGGCGACCCCCTTAATTAATTAATGGGACCGCCTATCTGGAAAAACAAACACCCCCTTTCTGTCAAAATTATATACCCACACTTCATTTTTTTCTTCTCCTTCTTCTCCTAACCTACTGAGAACGAACACTCATAGCCAAAACCTTCAAACAACCAATCTTCAAATCGCCAATTAACCAAAAATTCCAAGGGGCTTTCGCTAACAAACTATCAACAACATCTATTGTAACTGTCCATCATTCTTTTCATTTGATTTCCTCCAATTTTGCTCCTAATCAAAATTGGGATTTTCTTATTATTTTCATACTTTTTAGATTAAGAACTAGGAACTCATAAACTATAATGATACCTGTTAGTCATCAAATTAATACATTCATTAAAATTGAGTCACAAATTTTTTTTTTTTGTTCGAAAATTTTTATAAACTTACATACATATTTTTCATTTTTAAAAAAAAAATCTTGAAACAAAGTTTATACATTGTTGATTCGTACCAAAAACGCGTTAAAGCAATTCTACATTGCCCATCAAAACGCACATTCCTAATAAATATACTGGCTTCTAAACAAATGGATATATTTTACAAAAAAATAAAGGATGGTTTGGGTTCGTTTCTTAGGAACAATTGTTAGAGTCAAAATGACCATCACTATAGTTTTGTCACGTGTATATAACACTTAACAAAACTTGTATAAGTCATCAAATATATAATTCATAAAAAAATATAATCGATTGGATAATAGTCATATAAATGACATAAAATAATAGGATGTTTAGTTTAATGCTTTAAAGCATGATTTCTAGTCAAAACAAACACTATTTAACTCTTGTCAAGTCATGAATAACAACTTATAATTTTTCGACATTCTTAACAATTTTATATTGATAAGGGTGTTGTTTGGGTTATTGTCTTGATGTTAAATATATAACTAATAAAATATTCTTGCGACATTCCTAGATTAAGTCAAAAATAAATTAAGGAACATATGGATCACTTCTTAGGTTTTTACTTTTAAAGTCGAAGTAATCCTTGTCCCACATTTGTCACTTTTCAAAACTTTATTTTCCTTATTATATTTTTTTGTAACATTTTATGTTGTTGATTACTTGTTTAGGTGACAAAATGTCAAAAGCTACTACAACTGATATATCCCTCACTAAATCCTACATACCAAAATTCCTGGCAACTTACCTACCATTGCCCAATTCTACAAACCTATTGAAAACCGCAACATTCACGAAGGTCGTGTTGTTGATCAATCTTAACTACAAATCCAACAACATCGACTCTTATTTACCTAACGAAGTTCATTTCAATTGTCTTTTTCAAATCAATGAACCGATTGTTCCAAGATTTATTCTAGACTTCTATCGCCAAGTCATGGTACAAACCGATGAATATAGTTACCTTGTTATCTCCTTTATGATTCAACACGAATTCATAACTCTTACCTCCCGCATGTAATGCGCAAAATTCTCAAAATTCCATGACAATGGCCAAGCCTGTTTTACAAACGATAAGTGGAGTCTGCATCTCTAGAGTAGATCGCTGGGGCGAAGAGCGCTAGGATCCCTGGAATAGGTGCGCGTGTTTGAGGCGGGTTGGGGCGTATTTGCCGATGGCGATGGTAGGTTGGTAGGGATGTGGTCTCTTGCGCGTAGCAGTACCAATAGCTTCACATCGCGTGGTTGTCGTGGCGGGAGAGTACGATCTACATGACACAGACTTCTTGATGGAACGTGTCATAGTAGATCGTACCATAAAGTCAAATGTCTCTCTCAATCCAAATCAAATTTCTCACAAAGAACTAAGCCCTCGACATGAAGCAATTGAAAAAAGATCATAATAAAATATGTTCGGACTAGTAGGACATCGTGTTTTAATCTTCACCTTGTCTTGCTCACATGTTATATTGTTGTTGCTAGAAGAACAATACACTCTGCTTATTTTTTCATCAAAAGAATCCAATGTTGCTAGATATACTCTATCCAACCGCTAATCTTCCGTATGGCATGTTTCTTACTCTCATTTTCGACACGTCCTAAACATATCCTCATCTTGACAACGAAATTTATGACATTGTTGTTCGAGTCATGCTCCTCTTACCCTACAACACAACTCGACAACCTCGAAGTGACACGTGGCAAGGCACGTCAATTCCATATCTTCTTCACCTTCACATCATCAAGGCAACGTCATCTCATCTACACTATTATGGATGATGATGATGATGATGATAATGTCCAAACTTCTCGTGCAAGTACTCCATCTCCTACCACCTACCTTAACTCTCTTGATCCTCTCAACTACCAAAACTACCAAATGCCTTCCGCTTCCGAACAAACCGATGAAACTCTCTTTGAACGACAAACCGTCTTGCTCAACCAAACGCAACAAATGCATAAGGAGATGCGCGGAGGTTTCAAATCATTTGGAAAGGCACTAAAAGGAGTGTTTAGCAAGAAGAAGAAATGAAGACATAGGATTGAAGTGAGCTAGATGGCTAAGTGTAGTTTAAGACAATTTTTAACTTCATTATGTGTATGTTATTAACAACTTGTGTGGTGATCATCCGATGTATTCGGAAAGACTTATGTGTTGGTTATTTTTAGGTACTTGTTTGCTATGATGACTTAAACATTTGGTTGTTTTATTAAATCAACTAGTTGTGCCACTTTGGTTTCATAATTTAATGTGTTTATTACATGTTATATGATTAAATATGCTTATAAAACTCAATAGGGCTTGCTGCAAATAACCACCAAAACAGAAATACTCTTACAAAAAATCTAAGAAAAACCATTTTTCTATGAAAATGGAACCAACAGAGGGCGGCCGCCTTAATTCAACACGGGCGGCCCCTTAATTTTAAGGGGACCGCCCCCTATTTAACGGGACTGCCCTAGTATTTCACGGGTAAAATAGTATTTTTTTTGCTGCTTGTTGACCCTCTTTTACCTAGTCTCAGCTATCTTTGCCCAGAATGCTCGAACATAATTTGGAATAATTTAAACTAGTTCAAACTCATTCCATTTTCAAACCATTTCCTTCCTATAAATTCCCTCCAAATGATCATCTCCAACACACCATCTTCTTCATCATTCATCAACCATTATCAACATCCATGGCATCCACTAGAGCCTCCATTTCCAAAGCCTCCAAGAAACCAAAAATCAACATCATTCCACCAAAACAATTGTTTGTGGATTTAACCCATGATGACACAAAAACTCCATCACCCACACTTCAACTATCATCACCTAGTGCTCCTAATGCACCCTCCAAAACACCATCAACCAAAGATACTTCCTCATCCTCAATTGACTACATACCCAAATCACCAACCTCATCAACATCACTTTCACCCAATGGTTACTTGAACTCACCAACATCTCCTCCTCCAAGAGTTTCTCCACCACCTCCAACTCAAGAAAATGCATCAATGGACATCACTCTCACCCTTTCACCAATCACCCCACTTGATGTCCAATTTGATACTCCATCACCTTCACCACCTATCTTTGGTCATCCCATTCCTTGGAACCTTCTTGAGGCACATGGAGATTCATGCTTGTGTTGCATTCACAATCGTACTCTCATATTTGGGTTAAGAGATGAACTCCAATATATGTTTTCATATATTGAACATATGCTCTCACAACCACCAACAACCATCATCCCACCACCTCCACCATCTTCACCAAACTAAACATACTCTATGTTTAGTTTCTCAAAATAATTGTCCATCCACCATTTTGCAAGCAAGTCCTACGGAGCTTTACTAGTTATAGGACTCTTTGTAGTTTAAAATTTTCATGAATGTTAGCATGTTATTTTCCTTATGTATGCTTGAGTGTGGTTCACACACTATTTTACTTCAATGGATGATTATTGTTGGTTGCATTACTAGTATGCCATATTTTTCCTTCTTGCTACATGTTAGAAATATTTGTATTGTTCTAACTCGTTTTTGTAGCCAAGAAACCATAGCTCGATTCCTTGGTGCCCTCGAACGAGGGGGAGCACACATCAAGGGGGAGCATTTATTCTGTCGATTTTACTAGCAATTCTCGACGATGCCTTTTTGATTCTACAAAAAGGGGGAGAAATGACATGAAACTCACTAAATACTTGTTTAAAAATAATTTTACATTTAATGAGTTTAAATTTTGTAATCATCAAAAAGGGGGAGATTGTTGATAAAATATAATGCCTAAAAACATTACTAATATTTTTTCACATCTTTACGTTTTGATAATCACAAAATATAAAAACGTTCAACGTAAAATTAAACGTAAACAAGTAATTAGTAGTAAATTATCATTTCAACAAATACATCACTTAAAGGTATGAATAAATAAATGCTTAATGCATTTTATAATCAAAGGAAATTTTTATTCAACCTCACACTTTTATAAAATGTTGTAAACTTTTTATAAACATTACAAAACATTTTCAACAATTAAAAGAAATGTTTTATTCAAAATAAACATTTTGAAATTTAATTTTTCGGACCTAAAACGGCTAGAAAAATTCAAGAAAATTCCTCCTACACAAAAGACAAACTGGGGAAGCCCCAGTCTAGGGCGGCCCCCTTAAATAAACGGCCGACCCCCTTAAAATTAAGGAGCCCACCCATAAATAAAAAAAAAAAAATATAAATAAAAAAAATTAAAAAAAATAGTAAAAAAATATTAAGGGACCTCCCACCTATTTAAAGTGATACTGACTGCCCCTCGGCAGAAGAAAACGCTCTCCTAGTTTGTACCATATAATACTAGACTTTATCCCCAAAATTTTTTTCAAACATTTTGCACTCATTCTTTCTGCTCAAAACAGCCAACATAACCTCTCTAAAAACCATTGTATCATTTAATCATAAAGCTTTGTTCCAGTGATCCAGCTAATCCTAGTGCAAGGAAGAATACTTTCCACATCAAGTGAAGAAGTTTTACACCTCAATGTTATTGCAATCTGGTTTAGCAACCATATCACATATTTGTAAATTACAAGTGTAATATTTGAAATTTAATTTTAGTAGCCTAGATTCTTGGGGATCTTTGTAAATATATTAAACGTGGTGATCTTGACCAAGTAGTGTAGATAGTTGTGATATAAAGTAGAGTTGTGAGTGAAGATTGTGAAGAATCGTAAGGTCCATGAAGATAGTCGATAAGTAGGTGAAGTCCTTGAAACAAGTCATGAAGTTTGTTGTTGATAGAATATGGTTTTAGCTAAAATATTAGAACTCGACCAATTAGCTTGTGTCGAAACTGGTGTAAGCAACGTTGAGTACGATTTTCTCCGTCTAAAGGGAGTTTGTTGACATATTGATGAAAACTCTCGAGTTTTGGTTGCTCGAGGAGTGGAGTAGGACGAAGAGGTGCTTCGTTCCTTACCACTATAAATCTTGCGATGAAGTATTGATTGTTCTTACTCTTATCCCTGTCTTACATTACTTTTCACATATCAATTTTATTAATTGTTTAGATAAGTATATATGTTCATAATTGTGCAAGTGTTTGAACTCTACATAAAGTTGTGGAATCATAAAATTACCTAACAACTTAAAACCTTTAATTAAAAAAGCGGTAAACAATTCAACCCCCCCTCCCCCTTTTAATTTTCCACCCCACAATCACTACCTCCACAATTTGGAGCACGGACACCACATCATCATGACCTCAACAACCTGAATTTTGAACACCCCAAGTATAATGGACTTGTAACAATGCCAATGAAACGACAAGATACCAACACAAACAATCAGGCTTATCAACTCAAGATTTTTTCTACGTTATAATCTTGTGTTAGTTCGGTGTGTTGAATAATGAAAACACCATGAGAGGTATTGTATTATTGATATGTATTTACAATGTAACATAGAACATACTCGAAACCCTAATGGGCCAACCCACATTTGGGCTTGGGCAATTATATATCCTTTAATACTCCCCCGCAATCTGAGCGGCGGAATCGCGAAAGCTCGGATTGGATGAGAAAGCTAAGTAAACATTAAACAATAAAAGTTTTTGTTGTGAAGATCTTCGACAGCAAGCGGAGACAAATCTTCATCTGCAGCAGCAAAAGCAAAATAAATCGATAGCAAAGCAAAAGCAGTAAGCAAAATATTAATTTTGATGACGATATCCGACAGCAAGCGGAGTTGAATCTTCATCATGCAGCAACAACAAATAGAAATAAAGCAAAAAATAAAGCAAAGCATAGAATTTTTTTTTTGAAAAGGGATAAAAGATGGCGGTTAAGGTTTGACAGGGTGGCATAAAAGAGCCAGCTCAACTTAGCTACCTAGGTATGAGGATTAGACCCGCTCTGATGCCATGTTGAATAATGAAAACACCATGAGAGGTATTGTATTATTGATATGTATTTATAATGTAACATAGAACATACTCAAAACCCTAATGGGCTAACCCACATTTGGGCTTGAGCCGTTATATCCTCTAATACGGTGGAGATAATTTTCATTTCTGTAGTAAATTCATTTCACTGACTTTTTCCCTACCAAACATACCAACAAGGTAGTCAGCTGGTGTACAGTGTTCTCCAAACTAAAAACAAACATTGCTAAACCATATTAAAACTAGTTTAGCCCAATGTTTATGAAGAATGGTTCTAGTTTAGGCCTAATATATGTGCAAGCCTATTTGATAAACCCCATGTTTGTATCTAGTTTAGAGTTAGACCAGAAAACAAAAACCATTTGTATATCTTATAAGACCAATAAGCCTTCAACGTAGCAGCATTTGTGTGAGAATAATGTTACTAAACAAAAGATCGTGAGTTCAAAATTTACGATAGAGAAATGTTAGACCGATCGCAGTATATATGCAATGCAAGAATGTATAGTCTAGTTAACTGTATGAGTTTCCTAAAACAAAAACTCATAATATAACACCTCGTGTTTTAGGTCATTGTACGACATTATGTAATTCACAATTTATTTTTAGGGTTTTACGCGTTTGCTCTTAAATCGTAATCGTTAAGCTAAATCGCGTAAACTAAAAATGATCATTCAATGTAAACGGGCATTAAACGATTAAACGTTTACATCAAGCAAGTGTTAAATGATTATTATAAGGATAATTATCAACTCTTTTTATCTTATTTTTATTGGTTACGTAAATGCTTTACATTTCCGATAAAATGCGTTTCGTATTCTAAAGCACCAAAACCGAACTACGCTTACACGAAACCACACAATTATACCTAATATATAAATAATATATATATATATAAATTATAGTATAGTATATATATATATATATATATATATATATATATATATATATATATATATGTGTGTGTGTGTGTGTGTGTGTGTGTGTGGCCGAATTTTTAGGGATAGAACCAAGGAATCATCAAGTTGGTGACTAAGGCCCTAAAATATCTAGATACTTCACCCCTTGGTTTCCTTGTGCCTTCCTATGTGCCACCTCTCTTTCTTATCCCTAGCACATGCACTTGAGGCTTGATAATATCTCCTAAGCACTATAAATAGCACATGCATTCACTCTTTCTTTCATAAACACTTAACCAAAAATCACAAAACTCTTTCTCTCTTCTCTCTCAAACTCACGGCATCAAACCCCTTTAATACACAATCCATAGCTTGATTTTCTTTCACCATATTAGTGTTTATACATCATACTTAAGGTATTCTAAGAAGAATTGAAGGGTTGGTTAAGCTTTGAAAGGGTTTTAACAAGATATTGCAAGATTAGGGTTTTTGGTTGAAATTAGGGTTTTCACCTTATATTTTCAAGCCAAGGTTGTTAATCACAAGGGTGTGATTGGTTTTCTTTTCTCTACTCATCCACACAAGGTTATATATAAAGCTTAATCATTTCATAACTAAGATTTTATGTGTTCATATGTTATATTTAGCTAAATCACCATCTAGGATACTTTTGAATATGTAAAATGAATATTTACTTATGATTAATGTTTTATGAACTTATTTACATGTCACATGGATGCTAATATGATGTTAAAAGGGATGTATAAGTGTTTTAACATGTTGTTTAAGTATAAACATGTTTATGAGCAAATTAGGGTTTCTAAAGTTAACTTATGAGTTACAAGTGAAAATGGTAGTTAAACTTGTTATCTTGAACACACTTGAGTAAAGTATGATCTAATGGACTTTATATATGTAAAACATAAGATAGAAATGTTGTGAAGTAGTTGTAATAAGGTGTTGAATCTTAATGGTACAAAAATCAAGCTTAAAACATGTCTAAATCACAAAACTTCAAACTTTCTGTTTTGGTTCGATTTTGGAAGCAGCCATATTATGTTTTATAAAGATAGTACATCTCATAAGGATTCCAAAATGATAAGAAACTCGAAAAACGGATTAATAACGAAGAAGATACACTAGTTACGAGTTTACGACGCTAAATACTTTATAAAACAAATTTTATAAAAAGTTACTATTCATGGCAGAAACTTATACTTTGTAAACATCAATAATATGATAAAACTTTCAATTATGAGAACGTGTTCGAAAGAATCGCTAAAAACAGAGCTATAACGAATAAGATACGACTAAAACAGGTTTTACGTTAATTAAAAGTATAAAAACGATTTTATAGCTGTTATGAACAGTAAAAAACTATTCATCACAGAATCTCAAAAACCTAAAAATGTGATTTTATGATCACTCGTCTTAATACGAAAGCGTGGGCGTAAGAAACGCGAGAAACGAGAAAGGCGTAATTATAAACGTTTTTACTTTATAAATACGATTTCACGTAAACGATTAGATGGTGATATAGCTATATAGAATATATATGTTATTAGTTATCGAAGTGCTATATTACTAGGGAATTTCATAATGAGGCTTCTTCGGATGGCGTATTGACGAGTTGTTGGATTTACGATTTAAAGTGTCCTAACTCCTCGTACGTCATGTCATGACCTCTTAAATTAAACTATATAGGATTATATACAGTTGTTGTTAGAAAACGTACTTGAATACTGATTCGACCTATATTAACTAGGTTGCATTCGGGCGTTAGCGTGACGCGTTTTTACTTGGGATATTTTGTTATCAGTTTACTCACTCAAGGTGAGTTCATAGCCCCATGTTTTACAATTATTAAATTACAAGTTTTTGGGGTGAGAAACATATGCATGTTTTACAAATTGGACGCAAGTGTACATTTTATCATTGCCTAAGTAGCGATAACCCACTATGTCCATGAATCATGAACTGTTAATTACTGGAAAGTGAGCGTGAATGATTATAGATAGATCTATTTGGGATTGACCTCCCCATTCGGGTGACTAGCTATCACTGGAAACGAACGTAGAATGTGAGCGCGAATGATTATAGATAGATCTATTTGGGATTGACCTCCCCGTTCGGGTGACTAGCTATCACTGGAAACGAACGTATATCATGTCGGATACTTGATGTTACGGGTTGAACATCATCACGGGCAATGTAGGCAATATTTATATATTGTATTCAATTATGTCCGAGCTTCGGTGGGTCATGACTTAGCAAACTAATTTGTGTTTGGAGTGATGTCTGCATCTGTTTGCATTTACACTGGGAAAGTCCTTACGGTCCCAGCATACACATTTACAAAACCTATGAAATTCACCAACTTTATGTTGACGTTTTTAAATGCAATGTTTTTTAGGAGGTCATTAAGCACGAGGTGCGAAGATACATTGGTGGTTATATTTGAAGGTCAGCATTAAAGATTTAGTCGCATAATTTTTGTATATCTGTTAATGGCTGGAAATCTTGTAAAAATAACAAAGTAACAAGTAAAGTTTCTTCGGGCTTTTGTAACATATACATTAAAAATCCAATTAACATTTTAAATACCTTTTTGGTCGTCATAATATTATCTTGTGTTATTGATCTGAGAAGTAACACGCCCTGGACCCTTATTCCGCTGCGACCCAATTTAGGGGTGTTACAGATTGGTATCAAGAGCCAAGGTTATAGAGAACCAGGTCAAATGTTTTTGCTGGACTATAACCGTTTTCAAACATTGCATTCATACAAAGGGGTTTTCACGGGACATACATACACTAATTGTGCATTAGTCGTAAGGCTAGATCATCATTGATTGATATTCATGATTGATATACATGTATAAATGAATATAGAATGTAATTACTATAAGAGGTCCTTATAGTAAATACTTTATAAGCTAATTTTGATTTTCAGATATTATACATGTCCAATTCTGACATTCTACCAGTTACATACTCATCATGTTATCATTTCCAGTTGAGGACGATTCAGACATTGGTTCACCAGGAATCAATGGACCACCCAATTATGCCAGAGGACCCATATGCTTACATAATGGCTGCTTATGATGTTCCACCATCACCTGACTACATACATGGTCCCGAGGTTCCACCATTACCTGACTACATACCTGGCCTCGAGGTTCCACCATCGCCTGACTACATACCTGGCCCCGAGGAGCCGCAGTCACCTCCCCCACTGGACTTTGTTCCTGAGCCGATGTACCCTGAGTACATGCCACAGGAGGATGAGATACTCCCGGCCGAGGAGCAGCCACTACCTGCTGCTGCTGCCTCACCCACTGTAGATTCACCAAGATAATGATCCTGAGCCTGATCTGGAGGAGGAGCCGTAGAAGGCCGCTGAGATCCCGAAGGAGATCCAGTTGACTACCCTGCTGATGGGGATGTGAATGATGATGAGGATCAGACGAGAGGAGTATGAGAGGAGCACCCAGCTTCGGACAACTCTGTCCCACCTGTACACCGTATGACTGCCAGGATATCTATCCGGGATGAGCCATCCATATCACTTCCTCCTAGGGAAGAGGTCGAGAGACTTCTTGCCTTAACCACCCCACCACCATCACCACTTACTCCACTATCATCTCCATTACCACAGATACCATCACCACCATTACCTATACCATCACCACCTCCCAATAGCCCTACTCATATTGAGATTCCCGAGAGTTGTTTACCACTTCGGAAGAGGGTGCGTTTTTCTTCTCCCACCCCTAGTCATGAGGTCGGGAGAGTTAGCACCGGACTGCTAGGCCAGGAGGCCTGCCATAGCTAGGGAAGACCCTTATTCCATAGCAAGGGGAGACCTTTATGGATTCTTCGATATGGTAGATGTCGCTCCTGGACATCCGATGTCTAGGGAGTTAGACTATGGCATTACGGATACATGGGATGATCTGGTAGGAGCCATCGATGAGATTGCACTGACCACCCTAGAGGGGGTCAATCAGAGGGTTACCGATCTTGCTACCATTGTTGAGCAGGAGACTACCATCATGTATGGTATTATGGAGGATGCTCAAGATGACCGATCTCAACTGAGGGGCTGAGTCAACTTGTTGTATAGGGATAGGCCTGTTTCATCGTACGATTTAGCAGTAATGATAGAGAGAGAGGCTAAGATGGCTCATGAGGCTTGGGGACTATCCATGGATGCTAGCGACTATGCACGTTCAGATGTTATGTCATTACGTACTACGGTAGTGGCGCAGAGTGCATTGATTTCAGAGTTACAGTCAGTAGATCACAGGAGACAGAGAGTGATTTCAGAGTTGTTGGCAATAGACCACAAGAGACAGGTTCAGTTGACTAAGGCATTGAGGTTGCTGAAAGGACTACAAACACAGATGGTCGAGTTTCAGAGGCAGCATGGACCCGCAAAAGGTCGCACAGCTGATGAACCAGGAGAGGCTGTACATTCCTAGATTTGGTTAAGTTTAGCTATGCTATGCAGCCTTGTTAATATTATTGTTATCTCAGCAGCAGACTGTATAATCTTTTGGTTATGTTTAGCTACCCCAGTATTGGTTCTTTTGTTCAGGTATTAATCTACCTTGTACAACATACAATGTGTTACGTGGTATATCCCGGCTGAGTATGGCTTTTTAGGTTGTTTCTTTATCTTGTAACCTACAGTGTATTAATCATACTGTTTATCGAACCGAACATGTATGTTTTTCCAAGATATACATGAAATTGATAGGATATGTTATTTATGAAATTGAATTTATTATAAATGAATGTCGATTTGGTTATACCACGAATAATTTCAATAACAGTTGTACATTTCACTGTGTGATGTGATCTCGTTTTATTTAATGTGTATATGTTATGTCATAGTTATGATTTTATGAAATCTAACGGGTATTATGTTTCTTGTATTTAAAGAAAATGCAACCAAAAGAGAAGACCACGAGGTTAAACCCAAGTGCAACACCAACACCAGTCACAGACACTCATACCACTACATCTGTCACCAACGCCCAAATTCAGGCAATGATTAACGAAGGCGTTACTGCTGCACTGGCAGCACGTGATGCAACCCGGAATGGCGATGATAGCCATACTTCAGGAACGGGTGCTAGAAGGCCTATGCGGGTTGCTCGTAAATGCACCTACCCGGACTTCCTAAAATGCCAACCTTTGAACTTCAAGGGCACTGAGGGAGTTATTGGACTCACTTAGTGGTTTGAAAAGATAGCGCTTTCACGTCTGTGAACGCATAAGCAACTGTACAGTAGCATACCAGGTCAATATGCTACGTGGAACCCTGCACGGAAATCCTTACATGGTAGAACTCCCACGTTAAGACAACTACTCATGAAGCTGCCCATGCAATGCCATGGAGGACACTGAAAAAGATGATGTCAGACAAATACTGCCCAAGGGGCGAAATTAAGAAGTTAGAGTTTGAAATGTGGAATTTGAAGGTGAAGGGTAACGATGTGGTAACCTATAGCCAACGTTTCCAAGAACTGTCACTAATGTGCGATCGGATGTTTCCAGAAGAAATATACCAAGTTGAGAAATATGTCGTTTGATGTTTTACTTTGCCCGACACATCCATGGCATTTGATGGCAACTAACCAAAAAAACTATGCAGGATGCCATTGAGTTCGCCACTGAACTCATGGATAAGAAGATCAACACTTGGGCTGAACGTCAGGCTAACAACAAAATAAAGTCTGATGACACCACCAGGAACAACTAGAATCAACAACCAAACAAGAGACAAAACACTGGAAGAGCTTATGCCACAGGAATTGATGAATAGGTGGTGTATAGTTGTTAAGGAAGGGGAGGGTAGTGTGATTTTGAGGACCATACGGAGCCTAGACCTCAAGTTCCAAATAACTATCACCATGATAGTCCTTGTCTCCCAAATGCCACAAGTGTAACCCATTTGTCCATTTAGGTCGTGACTGCAAGAATCCCCTAATGTCAACACTAGGGCTAACAGAGGGTTAGTTTTGAATATGGTGCGCCGGGGGCCATTTTCAAGAAGGATGTGCCCAAAATGGAAGAACAACAACAACCGGGTAATCAGGCAGGAAATGTCAAGGCTGGGCAAGGTGTAATGCCGTGGGCAATGCAGGGGCAAACCCCAGACAGACAATGACGTTACGGGTAACGTATTCTCCTAAACAACCAGATGCAATGCTATTTTATTTGATACAGGTGCCAATAGGAGTTGTGTATCTACTGCATTTAGCTCTCGAATTATTATCACTCCAACTACATTAGATCATGATTATAATGTCGAACTAGCTGACGGGCGAATTGTTGGGTTAAACACTATTATTCGAGGTTGTACTTAAACTTCTTAAATCATCGCATTCAACAAGACCTAATACCCGTATAACTAGGTAGTATTGACTAATAATTGGTATGGAATTGGGTTGGCAGAAGAACCTGCCATATTGTCTATGCGGAAAATATCGTTCGTATTCCTTTTGGAAACGAAATTTTAATCGTTCAAGGTGACGGAAGCAGCAATAAACACGGGACCCGATTAAACATCATCTCGTGTGACAAAGGCTCAAGATATTTAACAAGGGATTCACGTATTCTAGCAAATATAACCGCAACCAAAGACGAAGACTAGTCAAAGGAGAATCAACTTGAAGATGTGCCATTGTTCAAGAATTCCTAAATTTTCCTGAGGACTTGCCGAGAATACCACCCACTCGACATAGAGATATTCGAATCGATTTGGTACCTGTTTGCCACACCCGTAGTCACGGGCACCATATAATTAGCACTGTCCGAAATGAAATCTAGCGGAGCAACAAACAGGGAACTTACGGACAAAGGGCTTCATAATACCAAGTCCTTCACCCTGGGGAGCTCCGGTTCTGTTTGTAAAGAAGCAAGATGGGTTCCGTTTCCGGAGAGGCATCGATTATAGGGAATTGAACAAAACTGATAGTGAAGAAACTGCTAACCACTCCCAAGATCGATGACCTATTCAACCAGCTGCAAGGGTCGAGTATATATTCAAGATCGATCTAGAAGTCAGGGTAAATCACCAGTTGAGAGTTCGAGAAGAAGACATTCCTAAGACTGCATCAGGACTCAGACGTCACTAAAATTCCAAGCATGTCTTTTGGTTTGACTAATGCACCCGGCCGTGTCAATGGGACTTCTAAACCGGTTTGTAAACCGTCACTGACAAGATTTGTAATTGTCTTCGTTGATGACATTTTGATCTACTCCAAAAGTAAGAAGGAACATAAAGAACACCTTAGGCAGATCTTGGAATTGCTTAAGAAGGAAGAATTGTATGCCAAGTTCTCCAAGTGTGAATTCTGGATCTCCAGGGTACAATTCCTCGGTCACGTGATTGACCAGTCGAGTAATTTCACGTTGTCCCTGCCAAATTGAATCTATCAAATATTGGCATCTCTTAAAACACCAACAAGATCCCAATGTTTGGGGCCTTGCCGGGCTATTATAGAATATTCATCGAGAGGGTTTTCAAAGATCCGCCAAACAATGACGCAAACTAACCCAAAAGGAGTCAAGTTTGATTAGGGCGATAAGACAAGAAGCACATTTTTAATGTTGAAGCAGAAGCCCCCCCCTTGTGCAGTGCACCAATACTGGCCTTTACCTGAGGGGAAGCGAAGATTTTCATCGCATACTGCGATGCTTTAAAAGGAAGGGTTTAGGGCGCTATTTGATGCAAAGAGAAAAGTGATTATCTTATGCATCAGCGCGCCTGTTAAAAATTCAGGAGAAAAGAACTATACTACTCATGATTTGGAATCCTTATTGGCCCATAAAGGTCCATGTGTAACAGATAGAGCTTTTCTTGAATGGAGTCATCGGCTTTGGGTTTGTGGGTGTGTTTACAACACATTCTTGATCAGAAGGAATTAAATATGAGGCAACGTCGCTGGTTAGAGTTGCTGAGTGATTACAATTGCGAAATTCGTTATCACTCAGGGAAGGCGAATGTTGTTGCTGATGCTCTAAGCAGGAAGGAACGAGAACCACTAAGGGTTCGGGCCTTAGTGATGACTATTGGCTTGGATCTTCCTAAACAAATCTTGAAAGCTCAGACTGAAGCAAAAAAGCCAGAGAACATCAAGAAGGAGGATGTTGGAGGTATATTGGTTGAGAATTGTGAGTCCCTTAGGAATAGATCTCTGCAGCCTATTAAGGATGATAGCCAAAATGTATAAATACAACTGACTATGTAGAAACACTGATTATGAATACTATGTGTTAATGCGGAATCTTAACACAAGTACTAAGAACAACAATATAGAACTAAATAATAACTTATATTAATCTGCTTTGAACGATTACAGATTACTAACTATTTAGATATGATTTTGCTATGAGATATCTTGAGGTCGTCTCTCTAACTATGCCAAGAGGGATCCTTTTATATACTAAGGATAAACCCTAACAGGCTTACAAAACGCATACTTATCTTTTCCTAAGATATCTCATACATATCTCATAAACGGTACTAACTATTTTCTAACTAACAGTACTAACTATTTGATCAGTACTTACATTTTGTACTGTCGGTACTAACTATAACTATCAGTACTAACTATTTATACTGTCGGTACTAAGTTAGGAAAACATAAATCCTAACAATCCTCCCTTAAACATGAATGTTGA